>CP139509.1:213308278-213432518 GCA_021014915.2 Artemisia tridentata subsp. tridentata
GTATTAACATGTATTGCCAGTAAGCTTTTGGTATATGATTTTTATGTTATGTTGTATTGTATTGGTGTCTTTATCCTTGACATATTTGCGTTCCAAAAATTATGTGATGGTGTAGATTATCAGTCGTTATCAGGTATTGTATCGGTGATTTTTCATTAAACATTAACATGAGGTAAAAGGGTAAAAATGTCAATTGTTGTCACTAAAAGGTTTTTACATAAAAGAAAAAGAAACAACATTTTATGCCATTGTGCTTGTTACAGCCAACCATGTTATATCCAGAAAGATGTCTTATCTAGAGAGAGAAAAAAAAGAAACAACCCCTAAGTCATTAAAGTATGGGTGAGGTGAGGTAGGTGGTGTAGTGAATATGAGTTCAAGAGGCTCTAGGTTGATTGCTAGTGGAGGTATTTGTCTTGATGGTTGAGTTGGTGTCAGTGGTGGTGTAGTGAGTGGTGATGGTGTTACTTTAGGAGTAGTGAGTAGTTCAATTGTAGAGGTGGCTTATGCAGCCAAAGGTGTGTTTGGTGGTGAGTCTAGAGGGGTAGATGGAGGAGCGATATTGTAGTCACTAGGGGGCGAAAAGTTTCTAAGGGGAGATGAGTTAGTTTATGAGATAGAATTGATTAAGCAATAAGGTCTTCCACTTATTGTAGTGGTTTTTCTTGAGGTTTTGGGAGTTACTAGTGAGGGGGTGGTGGTGTTGCAAGCGGAAGTGGTATACTATTGGTTGCGTTTTGAATTTGTGATTCGATAAGATTTGAAAGTTCTTGTAGTTCATTAATTTCTTGAACAATATTGTCATGTGTTCGTGATTGTTCTCTTGATGCTTGGACTCTAGTGTTTTTCCTAGAACCCATGAGTTTTACTATGAGGTGTCTAAAGAAGTTGGTAAGTGCAGGGATTTAGAGGGTTGATGGTGATAGAAATGCAAGCACAAAGATCCTTTATTTATAGATAAAATCCATGCAAAGAATTGAAAGCTAATCCTACTAAGAGTGGCAAAAATCTAATCATTAGATGTGGAATAAATGCATATCTTGGTGACAATGTCAAACTCTAAGGATATGATGTCTAAATTCAGTAATTAGTGAAGTAAAAATTAAAAAATAGAATAGAAAAAAAAAACGTATAAATGGTTTCTAATCACTCGGATCTGCCGGATCCCTTGTAAAAGGGATCCGCCCTTCCTAAATGAAGGGATCCGACTGTCTGAAAGAAAAACAGACACAAAAACAATGAAAATATACGTATTCTAGTGTGTGTCTATATGCAAACTATGTGAAGGTGCGGTTATCTCGACACAAAAAGAAAAATATACATGAGATAACCCAAACACTCCTTAATTCAATGTAGCTACGATTGAATGTACCCGAATATACATATTGATTATGTATCCCCTTTAGCATTCAAGAGACATATGAAATGATGCATGAAAAACGTTTTTATTTTGTATTAATCAATGCATGAAGAATTTGATGTGTGTTCTTATTGTGAGAAGTTTTTCTTTTGAAAAAGTCAATCTTGGGGAGTTTCTTCAAAAGAAATAATTTATTTATTTATTATTATTATTTTTTTAATGATGCTATGTTTACATAATAATGTTTAGTAGATATAGATATGTAGTTCTTTGCTTCAATATGTGCCCCAAACATGAGAGAAGTAGCAAATTAATCCGGTTAAAATTTTCATAAATTATAAACCTCATATTTGTTGTATAATATAAGCTTATGAATATATTTTTATAAACCCTAGTGTCGCTCGTGAAATATGTAAAAAGCGTCATATTTTATGTTTGTATTATAATTTTATAATTGATTATTTAAAGGAAAATTCTTAATCACAGGAGATGTAACTTCAGTTTAGTGTAAGAGTTTTTTTTCTTTATTTATTAGCGAGCAAAGAGATGCAAATATGTCATTTGTTATCACTTTAAATATAAATTTAATGAAAGTATTTGTGTAGGATGTATGATAGTAGAAAATGGGGTAAAATGTTCAAATACAAATTTAGATATGTAGGAGATAATGACTTAACATAATATTATTCAAAACTAACATAATATTCTTAATGTTACAGTAAGTCACTAAGAGCACTAGGTGTCATGAAACACCAAAACTACTCATTTGGGTCCCATGGGGTGTCATGTCACCATGACATACCTCCCTTTACAGCCCCCCTTTATCATAACATACCACAACTTACTCATTTAGGTCTCACCACTTTCTTTTTTTATTTTTTTTATTCAAATTTCCAAATAAACTAAATTCATTTCATAAAAAATAAAAATACAATACATCAAATTTAAACACATATGAAACATAAACTAACGATACGAAAAGAAAAAAACGATACGGGACTTAAAATAACGATACAACACATATTAATAATACGAAACTTAAACATTTTACTCGGCATCTTAATATTTCTTCATTATTTGTTCTTGTCTCTTGTGAATGATAGCGGCTTTGGCCGTTGTGGTCATGTCGGGATCTTGCATGAGAAACTTCATCTCTAACGACTTTACTTCCTTCTCCCTCCTCACCTCGTACGCGGCCATTTGAACGTCGGCTTTTTGCGAATATTTTTCGGATAATTGTCCCGAAAAAGTACTCGTTTGACTCCGATCGGAGCTCGCCACGCTCGACGTTGAAGTCGAATTTTGTTTCTTTGAAGCTCGCGCTTTATAGGCGCCGTCGGGACGAGAACGTCTGTCAGGACCAAAAATATCCTCGAGACATGAAATGTCAATCGGTTCCTCCGCATCCCATTTGGGGTACTTTCTCAAAATATCCCACACGTGAACATATGCGAACTTTTTCCCGCAAAAGCAATGTTCAAAATTTTCCTTCGCATTCTCGAGGTGATCGTTGTCATTTTCACCACTTCTACGCTGCAAATATTTGTAGACAGCGTTGAATTTATGACAATCACCGTTAATCCATGTCCATTTACCGGTGAGCATATTTTTGGTACGACGCTCACGGCCAGATTGATCGTTGAACATATCCAGAATCTGGTTCCAAAATAATTCATCGGAAAGGTCATTTCCGATATCTTTGTCTTGGGAAATTTCTATCCAAATTTCCGCAAGCAGCTTCTCTTCTTCCTTGGACCAGTTTCTCTTCCCACCCACCACCTCCTCCAGGTCATCATCATCGTCGGCGTCCAAATTCACGACTTTTTTTTATTTTTTGGCCATCGTTTTTTTTTCCTCACGATTTGGACGGTTCACGGGGTTGAGGTACATTGAATTGAGAATCTGGTTATGAATCAAGGTGTTGTTGTGGTTGAGATTGATGAAATGTTGAAGGTTGCGATGTGTTAAAAAACTGTGGTTGAGATTGAGAAATCGTTGTTGGGGGTAAGTTGCGAATCCTTGAAACGCAAGTTGTTGGTTGTGGTAAATTGCCTTGGGAGGCAATTGCATCCCATATGGAGGAATTTGTGGCGACGAGGAGTTAGAATTTTGTGACGAGGGTGTAGATGGGTTTGACGAACCCCCGTATTGTCGTGAGTTTGAGGTGAGGAGGTTCGTAAAATACCCGCATTCGTTTGGATTTTGCAACTTTTTTTTTTTTTTTTTTTTTTTTTTTGATGTAGAGATATTGAGAGTATTGGTAGTTTTTTTGTTAATAGTTGTGTGAGAAAAATAGTGTATATGATATGGTATTTATAGTGTGTAAAAAAATGGGTTAAGATTTTTTTTATATATATAAAAAAAAAATAAAAAAAAATGGGTTAAGTTTTTTTTATATATATAAAAAAAAAAATGGGTTAAGTTTTTTTATATATAAAAAAAACGGACCCATCTCTAACGTTATAATGTCAGAACCAAGCCTCGCCGTGCAGACGAGGAGGTCCTTGATGGCGAGGCACGGCGAAAACAGGCGGTGTCACGACGAGACATGGCAAACGTGCCATGTCATCACGGCGAGCCTCGGCGAAATGGACACCCAGTGCTCTAAGTACCTTAAATAAACATTTAGAAAACTTTAATGGCAAATATACATTAATTTTATTTTTTAGTGGCAAATAAGAGTTATTCAAAAAATGAATATTCTCATATATTTTCAGTGGCAAATTTGATCTTTTGACCTGTTGAAAACTATTATCGTACTAAACTTGTTTTTGAAAACCGTGTATTAGAGCAAAGTCTATCATTTATTGTTATACTTGTTTTGAAAACTATTACTAAACTGTTTATAGAAGTTTCATCAAGAGTCAAAATGTGCTGATTTATATACTACGTATTAAAAAGGCAGTTTTTGCGTGTTTCAAAAAGTTGTGCCAAACAGTTGTTTGAACAATTGTTTGAACAGTAATGTGCTACAAAGAATTGTACACATTTATTATATATTGTAAATACCCTGTTCGATCAACCTTAACTACAAACTAAACTATATAAATACTACTCTACTCGAACAGTGACACTCTAATAAAAGAAGAATAGTAAAGATGATAAAGAGAAGGTGCGTATGAAATATAATAGCCGAATGATTACTATTTCCTTAAGAGAACAATACAATAAATAAAACACACACACACACTCTCACACCTATACTAGACTTAGAGGCACACAAAATATGTGAGAGTGTGTGCTATTTATAGGGAAATAAGAAGCCTTTGTTGCCCTAAAAGGCTTGGTGATGGGCTCGGTTGGGCTTTTGTTACATGGGTTGGACTTTGTCCATTTCTCTTAGATATACATGTACTACATATTACTTAAGCACTTTAGCCCAACCGAGTTCTAGACTATCTAAACTAAGTCGACACAATACAAAGTTCAATTAGTGAGAATGACCATCACTTTTCTAAAAATATAAAAGCTAACAATCTCCCCTTAAGGGATGGTCATTTCAGTGATGCTCCCAGTGATGGGTCTTTTGTCTTTAGTGTCTTAAACTTTTTGTGTCGTTGTAGAATAGTCTTCATTCTTTGTTCCTTCATGCACTGTGATCTTCAAAGTATCGTCTTTTGTGGATATTCTTGCCTTGATCAAAATCTTCTCGTGATGATGCGTCGTGTCCTCCAACATACTCATACATCTTGGACTGTAAACTTCTGCTAACAATCTTCCCTTGCTAACAATCTCCCCTTAATCTTTCATCGTTTGACATATGAACTTGTTCTTGACATCATGACTAGTGTTTTGACTTTGTTGTTACACTCTGTCTTTAACTTGATCCTTTTGCCTTGAACTTTTTACACTTGAGCTTTGTTGGAGATGTTCTTCATCAGTATGAGTATGCTGAGGTGAGGATGTTTGATGTATCTGATGATGGTTGATGGATGTTTCAGGTAGCTGCATAAAACCATTAGTAATAATCATCCAGCGCTTACGGGTTAGGACTTCGAGATCGTCAACATCATAGTGTGAAGACTTTCTCTAATCTCCCCCAGGCCGTTCTAAACCGGATACCCTCGAAAGGGCTTACACGGACACACCGAAGTGCACCCACGATTCAGTGAGTCACTGGAGATCACCCCACGACTGTAGACCGTTTGAAGCATAGTAACCATCATGATAAAACTGGCAAGATCCTTAGATCTCATTAAGACTCATGTACACCATGTATCCTTATTGGTGAACACAGGTGTATTATCTGGAAAGTGTTCCTAAGAGATTTTTGATGAATCTCATGGCTCTAGACTCTATTGTGCGTTTTAGTTTTAGTAGTCGGAGGCATGGAGCAGAGTGCCACCATTTCAATATCAACACATCTCGGAATGAGAGGCCGATAGATTATGTAGTGTTCTCCGTGAGAAATGAAACAAATATCTTTTAAGAGATATCTGAGTGGCTAGGAGGGGTGGTGCAGCGCGTCACTAGGTCCATGACGTCTTGTCTTCAATATCAGTATCACCTTAGTGAATACCGATAGCAGATGTATTGACCCGGTTTATGCCCTAAGTTTTCATGGAGGGCTATTTCTTTTCACCCTTTCATTAAACTTTTCTTTTTAATTCTTCAACCCCTTCTTTCCCTTTCTCATTTACTCCTTTTTTCAATCTTACCTAAGGACTTCTAATTCTAATCTATTGGAATTGTCCTTAGGTAGATCCCTCCGGCTCTGGCGGATCATAGGACATAAACCTAACCATAATCACCTTATTACTCCATGATTATCCTAGATTTATTGATCACATACCATAAAACCTTTTGAAAATCTCTCAAAGTGTTTATGAGTAAAACACATTTAGTTAACACTTCGAGAGTTTTACATTTTTGAAATACTCCCCCTTCACATGTGCTCATGCATTTTTCATAAAATTGCACATGTTGGGTAGAGTTCGCACATTTTGAATAGATCGATTTTCAAAGAACATGACCTTCGCGAGACACGCTTACATCACTAGTTAGACTAGCTTGAAATTATTACCCGTCCCGGTCATATTCAATGATCATCTCTCGAATTAGTACATTCTACTCAGACAAGTCCTTTGCGAGACACGTTTACATCACTGGAAAACCAGCTTGAAATTATTACCTGTCCCGAACAAGTCTTTTCGATAGCTGACATTTAGCTTCGTCAATTCGAGGGTTCATGCTGAGTCTTTTTGTAGAGCTCTTTTTGAGATTCACACCACGATTTTTAAACTTTTGATCACATTTTAATCACGTCTTCTCCCCCTTATACCTAATCTCCCCCTCAAAAATAGCACGTAGTGATATTTTTGAAATCGAGATTAAAATGAAACATTTTTGGAGAGAAAGACGGATTTGCATGACTTTGGAACATTTTGTTTTTGTTTTTATACTCCCCCTTAAATAAAGCATATTTTTTAAACATTTGAGTTTAAAATCATTTAAGGTTATAGAGGGAGTTGTGATTTTGAGGAATCTTGAGCACAAAATTTGGAAAAAGATTTTGAAAAATCTTGATCATGTGCTCAAGGATTCGTTGTTTTCTTTTGCCATTAACAATGCGAGTCCTGATCAGATATAATCAGAAGTCAACATTGTAGCACGGGTTTCGTACTAAAATATACAAAAGCCGTCATTGGAGCGCGGGTTCCGTACAGATTTATATAAAATCCATTTAGATTTTTAGGATAAATGCTCGAAAAAGTATTTAAAACTTTTGTTTTGATGAATCACTTTCCTTTCTTTAAAGCACGGGTCCGAAACTGAGATGTTCCGAAGCCATTATTTAAGAAATTTTGAGAAACGACATGTTTTAGAAAACATTCAAATGAACTCTCGCTCAAGCATCTGTACATGCCCGTATCATTGTTGAATGACATTTCTAGGTACGTACAGAATATTGATTTATACGAGAGACATGTCGTGAGAAGAATATTTTTGGTTTTTTGATTTTATATTGTTTTTGTATTTTTAAAATTTTCTATTTTTGTATTTTGTTTTTGTTGGTTTTTCAAATTTTGTATTTTGTTTTTTGAAAAATATTTACACGCGAAGCTTTATGAGATAAAATTCAAGAAGTTTCGAGAAGACTTTCTAATTCTTCGGGAGTTAGGCTTCGCATTCCAATTGGCCGAACTAAGTTATCAAACCGCTCTTTTGGGAGGGCTTTAGTAAATAGATCGGCTAGTTGGTATTCAGTCTTCACGAAAAATAATTCAACAGTACCCTCTTCGACGTGTTCCTTTATGAAGTGATAGCGGACTCTAATATGCTTGGTCTTCGAGTGCTGCACGAGATGGCTATGGCACTTTTCGAATCACAATAGATAGGAATGCGATCAAAAGAGAAACCATAATCTGTTAGCTGTGTCCGCATCCATAGAACATGGGCACAACACGCAGATAGAGACACATACTCGGCTTCAGCAGTTGATAATGCCGTACAATCTTGTTTCCTTGATGACCAGCCTACTAGCTTTTCTCCCAGAAATTGTGCTCCCCCGGATGTACTTTTTGCAGTAACTTGGCAACCAGCATGGTCGGCATCTGAAAAGGCTGTTAGTGTAAACTCCGAATCCTTCGGATACCAAAGTCCCATGTTAATGGTTCTTCGTAGGTACCGAAAGATCCGTTTAACCTCTTGGAGGTGAAGTTTTGTAGGCCTTGCCTAAAACCGTGCTAATAAACAGACAGCAAAATGTATATCGGGTCGACTAGCAGTTAAGTACATGAGAGAACCAATCATGCTCCGATATTTCTTCGGATCCATGGGTTTCCCATATAAATCAGCACCAATTTTGGGTGAAGTGACCATTGGAGTACCAACAGAGTCACAATTTTCCATTCCATGTTTCTTTAAAATCTCAATTGTATATTTAGCTTGATTTATAAAAATACCACATGGGGTTTGATGAATTTGTAAACCCAAAAAGAATTTTAATTCTCCCATCATAGACATTTCAAATTTTCTTTTCATGAGATTTGCAAAAAGTTTTGAATGTTTCGGATTAGTGGACCCAAAGATTATGTCGTCCGCGTAAATCTGAACAATCAAAATGTCATCTTTAAATTTCTTAGTAAACAAGGTTGGGTCAATTGTTCCTTTGGTGAAATGATTATTCAGCAAGAAAGATGATAACTCGTCATACCACGCTCTTGGGGCTTGTTTCAAACCACAGATAGCCTTCTTGAGCTTGTAGACATATTCCGGATGATCTTTGTCAATGAATCCATCTGGCTGACTCACGTACACCTCTTCCTTCAGAGTTCCATTCAAGAAAGCCGTCTTGATATCCATCTAATAGACCGTGATGTTCTTGTGAGCCGCATAAGCTAAGAAAATCCTAACCGCCTCAAGTTTGGCTACTGGCGCGAATAACTCTTCAAAATCTATCCCCTCTTCTTGTCTGATTCCCTTGGCCACGAGACGAGCTTTATTGCGAATTACAGTCATTTCTTCATCCTTTTTGTTTTTCCATAACCACTTAAGATCAATGACGAGCTTGTCGATTGGTCTCGGCACTAAATCCCAAGTGTCATGTAATTTATATTGGAGAAGTTCTTCCTGCATTGCTTCAATCCATGCGTCGTCTGCCATTGCTTCCCGAATGTTCTTTGGCTCTTTTAGACTGACTGAGCAGGCAAAAATGCACATATCACAATCGGTGGCAAGCTGTTTTCTCGTCTGGACTGGCCTTGAAGGTTCACCAATGACATGTTCTATTGGATGGTCTCTAGTCCACTTTAATGTTGAAGGGTACCTTGGATTTGACGAATGCGTGTTGGGTGGTTCTTGTAACCTAGAAGAAGATTCAGCAGAGTCCGTTGCAAATGGGTTTTCAAATGGTTCTTCTTCTAACACAGCATCGTTTTGTTGTTGTTCTTCTTGAATTGGTGGTGTTTGGTTTTGCTCATCAACTCTTGGTAACACAATCTCAATTACTGGATTTGGTGGAGTAGATGTTGATGATGTTGAGGGAGTTGGCGCTTCAGCTTCGATTGTTGTTGATGCATCTTGAGGTGGTGGTGGTTGTTGATGTTGTTGAGTGGGTGCAGCGGAACGTTGTTGTGATGCATTTGTCGAAGCTCCACCATAGTATTCATCATACATAAACTCGAAGAAAGTGTCCATTTTTTGAGTTGTTAGTTTGTTAGAAGTAGTTGACTGAGCTCCTTGAGGTATGAGTCCTAAACTGATATGTCCAAAAGTTTGACTTTGTGGTGCGGGTCCTAATCCGATACAATTAGAAGCCATCGGGTTAAGCGCGGGTTCTAGAGCGAGTCTCTCAGAAGCCATCTGTGAAATTTCATCAAACTTCACATTCATCGTCTCTATTACTCTTTTAGTTCTTCTATTATACACCCTGAATGCCCTCGAGTTATCTGAATAACCAATGAAGATTCCAATATCACCCTTAGCTTTCAGTTTCCCCATATCTTCTCTGTCATTCGTAGGATAGCACAAAGCGCCAAATACATGAAGGTAAGAGATATCGGGTTTTCTGTTGTTCAATAATTCATAGGGGGTTTTATTGAATCTTGGATGGATAAGGGATCGGTTTTGAGTAAAACATGCAGTGGAAACAGCATCAGCCCATAAGAATAACGGTGCACTGGAATAAATCAGCATTGTGCGAGCAGCTTCCACAAGCGTTCTATTTCTTCTTTCAACTACTTCATTCTGCTGTGGAGTTCTAACCGCTGATGTCTGATGAGTAATGCCAGTCTCTTCAAAAAATGTTCTTAACTCCTGATTAGTGAATTCCGTGCCATTGTCAGTTCTTACAATCCTTACTGGAGCTTGAAGTAGAACTTGTATACGCTTCAGAAAGGTGATGATGATGCCTGGTGCTTCGTCTTTTGTTCTCAAAAACCTTACCCATGTATATCTTGAATAATCATCAACAATCACAAGAATGTACTTTTCCCCATTGATACTCTCAACTCTCATTGGGCCACATAAGTCCATGTGCAACAGATGTAACTTATCAACTGAACTGGGAACGGTTTTAGGTTTATAAGTTGCCTGTTTGCTTTTGCCTTGCTCACAGGATGGACATAAGTGTTCTTTCGTGTATTTGAATTTAGGGAGACCGGTGACGATGTCGTCTTTTGCAAGCTTTGTTATTGTGTCGAAGTTGAGATGGGAAAGGCGTCTGTGCCACAACCAGGACTTAGTGTCATCAGCTCTTATCATAAGACAAATTGGTGATGAAGAGGCCATTTGGTTAATGTCGATAGCATAAAGATTGGTTCCACGATTTTTGGTTAATAGATAATCTCCAATCAAATTCCTAACGAAACATGTGTTCCTTCTAAATGCAACCTCTAAATCTGCGTCACAAAATTGTCCAACTGAAAACAGGTTGTGTCACAATCCTTCGACATAGTAAACCCGAGTGATTAAAAAATTCCCAAACTGTAGATCTCCATCACCCAGAATAGCTGCTACATGATAATTTCCAAATCGAACTGTTCCCATGAACTTCCATACAAAGTTGATCAGCAGCTTCAGATTCCCGGTCATGTGCTTGGAGCAACCCGAGTCGACGATCCAAAGACAAATTTCAATGACCTGCGTAAAACAGATGATTTTGTATATGGAAACCGTTTAACATTTGGTTCCAGAGGGTTAGATGTAACAGGTGATTCACACTTAGAGATGATTTCAATTTGTTCATTTGGAGCAATTTCTAATGTGTCATCCTTAGGTGTAACCATTCTACCCGTTGGTTTCCATGTGCAAAACTTAAGATGGTCCTTAGGCAATAGGCTACTAGTGGTTTTCCTAGATTTTGCAATAAGCCTTTTAATGTATCTAGACCTAGCACTAGTTCCTGAAGGCACATCTTTCTGTTTAGGCACAGCATTCACATTCATATCATTAGAAACAACATCATCACAAATATTTTCAGACAAAGATTTCTTTCTCATTAAACAAACAGATTCATTACAAGCACTTGAAATATTGTCCTTAACATTACATCTAGATGACATATGTTTCTTCTTGGAAAGCGATAAAATCCTAGGGTGTTCTTCTACTTCTTCCGTTTTATTCTTGATGTCACTCTTAGATGCAGACTAGACTCTATTGTTCCTTGTATTGCTCCTAGGCTTTAGTCCGCTGCTCCTAGAGGTACTTTCTACTCCTATAGAAGGTAAGGCACACGCATTAGGATTTATCTTGTTGTCATTTGAATTTGTTTTAGCATTCCTAGTCTCTGTTGGATTGTCTTTCACACTTTTGTCTATCACCCTATATGTTTTAGATGTAGAGGTAGACGCAGTAGTGGTACTAATCCTATAAAGGCCAGGTGCTATCACATTTGGTGTTTCGACAACTGCTTTCTCTTTTCCTTTTTCACTTTGTTTAGGCAAGGGTGTAGGAGTGACTGGAACACTTTGAGAAATAGAAATTTTTGGTGTAACAACTGGCTTGTCCTTAGTTTCCTCACCCTTCCTTTTTTGACTTTCAAGCTGAGACTTCAAAAGATCAATTTGTTTTTGCATTTCTTGGTAAGAACGTTCATAAGACAATTTGTCATATTTGCATTCTTCCTTCTTTCGATCAAGTTGTTTAAAATATGTTATATTTTCCTTTTCAATCTTAGCAAATGCATTTTCATATTTTTCAACAATTGCAGAAGTCTCAGCTCTCAGTCTTTCATCATCCTCTACAGAATATGTTTGGTAAATAATGGAAATAATTTCAGTTGATAGAGAGCTACTTCAGAGAGTATGTCATTGTGTCTTTCCAAAACTTTTATGTGTTCAATGTTTTCATTAGCTTCCTTCACCAGGGATTTGTGGTCCTTGACAAAGTCAGCTGTTTCTTTCAGAAGACATCTTTCAACATTAAGAACTACCGCATAAATTGCAGATAGTGGAGGAATGATATCTTTTTCAAACATCTTTTTCTGTTCTGTATGAAAACTTTGAAACCAATCATTGACATTATTGTTTGTTTTGGATGTCACAGTTGATTGAAGTGTTTCAATTCTCCTTATAAGATCGGCCAAAAATTGTCTAGTTTCACTTGTGTTACAAGTATTCTTAGAGAATATTTGTTCGATGTTAGAAAGATGTTTCGAAACAACTTTTCTCTTTGTAACAGCCACTGATTTTTTGAAAAACAATGGTGACTCTCTTTGAACCTGATACACTCCAGATATTTTGTTAAGCTCATTATAATCAATTGGTCTGATATCTGGGTGTTTCTGGCTCATCTTGACACGCGTCTCTTTAGATAGCTCAATCGTTTCATAAGAATCCCGAACTTCGGGAGGGTCATGATTATCATTTAGCACATTACCATTATACAACACATTCTGTTCTTTCTGAGCTTTCTTGAGAATATAAGGGTTTTCACAACCAATAGCCATTTTCTTCATTGTATGTAAAATCGGGTGTGGATCGTTAATTAACAAATTAATTGTTTGTGTAGAATGACCCATTTTTACAAGTAACTCTTCCAACTTTTTAATTGTTTCCTATTTGTCAAGTATTTCATCAAGAAGTTCATCTTCTCGTTTTGAAAACTTTGCATGCAACTCTTTCTTTTCTTTTTCAAGATTAGAGCAGGTTGCTTTTTGTTTTGAAAGTTGGTTGGTTAATTCAGAAATTTCCTTATTTAAAGATTTAATTTTCATGTTCAAATTGACATCAAGAGTGTCAAATTTGATTTGCAATTGTTTTTCTCTTAAAACAGAATCTCTATAACCAATTTTAAGTTCTGACTGTCGTTTGTGGTTAAATTCAAAAGCTTTTTCGTTCACCTTGTATCTCTCAAGCTCAGTGGTCAATTTTTCATTCGCGGCCTTAACATCGCGATTGACTTGTTTGACCTTTTCAATTTCAATACTACAGTTGTTCAACAATGATTCAAATAAAGCACGTGTTTCCTCATCATTAGCAGTATGCTGTGACTCGAAGCCTCCATTAGGATCCATATCTGGAGTAGCCAAATTAGTATTGCTACAACTTGGGGAGTCCATATATGTATCGTAAGTGGGTGCAGGAGTCGCAGGATGCTATTCATTCTGAGGTGACATTTCAAACATTTCATTATTGTGACATGTAGCATATGGTTGTACCTCAGAGATTCCATTGATATCATAAACAGGAGGTGCTTCAGAATCCGTGTCATATTTAACCTCCTGAAGATTGGCCATGAAAATGTAGTTGGCATCGATATCTTCTAGATCTTCCATATCATCCATCAATGCCATGAAATCATTCTCTTCTACACTCAACTGTAACCCGGCCGTTTCCTTCTGTGACAACAGCAATGCTTTCTGAAGATAAGTTGGATCTTTCTTTTTCGGCCTTGTGGGACAGTTCCTTGCCATGTGACCAGTACCTTGACAGTTAAAACATTTCAACACATTTCCTTGATTCATATTCCCAGCATTCCTAACAACTGGAGCAGCAACATTTCCAAACTGATTCCCCATATTCTGACCCCTTTGATTTCCAGCAACTTGACCCAACTGATTCTGATTACCCATATACTGACCCATCTGATTGCCTGCATATTGCCCTTGATTACCCATCTGAAACCCTGTAGCATATCCCTGCTGATTCTCATATACTCCAACCATTTGTCCTTGATTACCCATGTTGAAACTCGGCTGTGCAATCTGCCTGTTGTGAGTGTTCGATGAGATCCTTTGATTGTTGTTGGTTGGTGTGGAATAGCGTCCTTGGACAACTCTTGATAGAAGGGTGAATGCTTGAGACAAAGCAGTCATGTCATCATTAGGATCGTATTCTGGTTCTGGGTATAGTTGTTGTTGAATGACTTGTTGTTGTTGTGGGTAGAATGCTTGAGACAAAGGCAATTACTATACTTACACCGAAGCATCTACACACTTCTCTTTATCTTCTCAAAAAAAATCTCCCCTCCCCATTTACCCTAAATCAGATACATCAGATCATCAAAAAGTACAAATTCCAGATCCCTCCAGAATTCACCCATATATCACACACTTAAAGCTTCTCTCCATTTTTATTACATACATCACTCATAATAATCACAATGAAAACCATCGGCTGTCAATACTGATAACCAAAAAAAAAAACACGCAAACACACTCTTGGAGTTATACTGTAATTTCCACCGACCCACTCCAATTGCTGATTGAATTACGGATGATTTAATTTTTTGCAGGTTGAATTAGGTGTTGGTATGGTTTAATTTTATTTATTTATTTTATTTATTTATTTATTTATTTTATTATTATTATTATTATTATTATTATTATTATTATTATTATTATTATTATTATTATTATTATTATTATTATTTTGATTATTTTTCCTTTTTTGCAGATTGAATAATCGATTTCAAACATGGTCCACGAGGTATGTTCTTCTTAAGTTATTGTTTTGAATATTTTTGATGTAATAATTATTATTTTGTGATGGGTTTTTAGTTTGCTGAAATGGATTATAATCTTTTTTATGTTGTTAGGTGGATTATAATCTTTTTATGTTGTTGTGTTGATTCATAGTTTTATGGTGTGGGTTTTGTTGTTCTGTTTGGGGGTGTTTCGATTACCTTATTTTCCCAGCTTTTGAGCTTATTTAGTTTTTGTAAAGCTGACAAGTTTACTTTTTTAGGCTTATGAGGTTATAAGATGATTATTACCTAGATTTACTTTAGTGGGTGTTTTTCTAACCCTATTTGATGGACATAGGAGTTAGAAGCATACTGAAAATTATAAATAAAAAAAAAAAAAAAAAAAAAAAAAAAAAAAAAAAAAAAACCCATTTTTCTGGGTTTATAAGGTTATCCAACTTGAGCTTATGAGCTTATAAAGTCCTTAAGGTCAAGTGAATAAGCTCATAAAGCTGAAAATGTGAGCTTATCAAAAAATTTATGAAGGTTATAATCGGTCTAATTTTTGGGTTTGGTTTGTTATCATGAATTGCATATGTATTTATGTTATTAAGTTAGAATTTCGTACAAAGTTTGGATATTTGTAGTTTTTTTATATTGCTTTTCTGTGGAGGTTCGGATTTATGAGTTGCTCATTCTAAAAATTGGAATGTGTTTTATTTGTTTGTTGGTTTATACGGCAGAGGTTGTTAACCATAACATTGTTCCACAGGACCCTCCAAAGAGGATTCCCGTCTGCAATATCTGGTGCTGCTGAAGATCATGCTTCATATTTAATGTTTGTGGCCGCTAATAATGTGCAGACATGTTTGGGCGACCGGGGGAATGCAAGAATGGATCAACAGGTTAGAGCTATTTTTATTGTTTTTAGATCGCTTATGCTTCTTTTTCTGTATTGTATAAAAAAGCGCTATTTAGCTTAAAATTTATCAAAGAAACAGAGGGGATAGAGTTTGGCTTGCTTATGTTGTGTCAAAAACCTAAGTATGTAATTTATGTTTGTTCCTTTGCAGGTCACATGAATACGCCAACTTTGGTTAATTTGATTCAGGTTAGTTAATACGGTAAAATATAGATTGATACCCAATTTGTATGTTTACTATGGTTGTCGATTTTTGTAGGAAGCTGAGCTTGCAAAGGAGAAGACTAATGGATACAATGTTTAATGAGGAGTCGCTGATGCTGTTCAGGTCACTATGTCACCGAAAGTAATCTCCAATTTCTTTTGGTTTTTGTTTTTTTTATACAAATATGCAAATTTGAATGTATTTCCTTTGGTTGCAGGTAAGCCAGGGAAACAATGGAGGGAGTTACTTTCTGAAGAATGGTGATTAGGTACTGTTACATTATAAACCAGTGTCAGTTATGCAATTTTTCTGAAATTTTTATATGCATTCAAGTAACGTGATGTATATCATTAAACTTAGTTCACTACATGTCTCATATCTTACCGTGACTTTCTCGGTGAACTCTTGCACGACGGATTCCATGTATAATTTTGACATATACTGATAAACTCAAATAAGTACATTTTATTATCATCATTTATCCTATTTATTTGACTTGTTTTATTATGTTACCTATGAGAATCGATACATTAATGATTACTTTAGTAATTCTCAGGTAAAAACAAGCATTATGTGAAACTTGGTGATTTTGGACTAATTATGGAGCAAAACAAGCAAGATGTCTAAAGCCTACTGAAATCTAGAAGATCAAGCTCGTTCTACTCCAGATACGCCGCATTATACTTCTAACATACGGCGTATCACTATCAAGATTTCACAAGTTACAATCCAAGTACATGCGCCGCATACTAAAGTCAAGATACGCCGCATCTGAAGACGGTGTACGAATATTCCTGAATATATTAATCTTGGACCCCACGCGAAGTTAAGTCAGTGTGCCGCATCTATTCACTCTATGCGCCGCATCGACCCCTCAGACAGAAACTATAAATACCCCAAGGTCAGACGAATTTGAGAGTTGAACAGTGTGTGAAGGAATAACCCTAGAGCCGAATTCAGACGACCAAGCGGCACAAGACACACCCTAAACGAAGATACAAGAGCTGTAAGAAGGTCCTGCATGTATTCAATTCATTAAGTAGTTTTGTTTTATTGTATTAGTACACTTTAATTCATCAGGATTGATGGGCTTGTGTCATGTGACTACGGAAAATCATGCACTCCCCTTAATATTGCTTTCCCATTAATTAAAGTTTATATGTTGATGTCTTTGGTGACTTTTATTAGTGCATTGATAACCTCTGTGTCTAGCTGAGCATTGCTTGGGTCGCCATGCCCCTTCCTCGCCTATCTATTCAAGCGTATACGAGACGTGGGCATCACAAATGCCCAATACTCTAGAAAAGTAGGACAGACATAAGTAATCATTAAGGGTTTACTCGCCGATAAGATTAGAGCCAACGAGAAAGGTTTAATTACATACACTTCATATAAAACTAGCAATAAAACAAGTGACAAGCTACTTAATTATCAGGACAGGTCTTCTTATTGTCTCAAGTATCTATCTGTGTACGTGTGTGCTAATCGTTGATTCGTGCTCATTAGTTTAGTTTACTATTTAATCATAACCAAACCGTGCCAGTCTCTCAGGCTGAACCCCCTTGCGTTAGATTAGGTTGTATAGCTAACTAGGATATTAAAATACGGATTAGAATAACTAGAAAATACGTTCCACTTTTAGTGATCGACACTCTACTTACCATTATATTCATACTGACCGGGTACACTGCTCGTTAAGTGTGTGTGTTATTGATAAGTCGGCTAAATATAAATTTTAAACTTGAGTAGGCATTAATACTGCTAAACCGCAACGACACACGCGCGCATTTACTTTAGTAATTCTCAGGTAAAAACAAGCATTATGTGAAACTTGGCGATTTTGGACTAATTATAGAGCAAAACAAGCAAGATGTCTAAAGCCTACTGAAATCCAGAAGATCAAGCTCCAACCTTTTCCTTGCATGATAGGATTTAAACATTGTAAATCAAATATCCATGTAGATTGTGCTTATAATTTGAGTTTATAGTGGTTAGTGGTTAGAATCTAATATACAACGGCGCCAAAAACTTGATGCGCGCGTGTGTCGTTGCGGTTTAGCAGTATTAATGCCTACTCAAGTTTTAAATTTATATTTACCCGACTTATCAATAACACACACACTTAACGAGCAGTGTACCCGGTCAGTATGAATATAACGGTAAGTAGAGTGTCGATCACTAAGAGTGGAACGTATTATCTAGTTATTCTAATCAGTATTTTAATATCCTAAGTTAGCTATACAACCTAATCTAACGCAAGGGGGTTCAGCCTGAGAGACTGGCACGGTTTGGTTATAATTAAATAGTAAACTAAACTAATGAGCACGAATCAGCGATTAGCACACACGTACACAGATAGATACTCGAGACAATAAGAAGACCTGTCCTGATAATTAAGTAGCTTGTCACTTGTTTTATTGCTAGTTTTATATGAAGTGTATGTAATTAAACCTTTCTCGTTGGCTCTAATCTTATCGGCGAGTAAACCCTTAATGATTACTTATGTCTATCCTACTTTTCTAGAGTATTGGGCATTTGTGATGCCCACGTCTCGTATACGCTAGAATAGATAGGCGAGGAAGGGGCATGGCGACCCAAGCAATGCTCAGCTAGACACAGAGGTTATCAATGCACTAATAAAAGTCACCAAAGACATCAACATATAAACTTTAATTAATGGGAAAGCAATATTAAGGGGAGTGCATGATTTTCCGTAGTCACATGACACAAGCCCATCAATCCTGATGAATTAAAGTGTACTAATACAATAAAACAAAACTACTTAATGAATTGAATACATGCAGGACCTTCTTACAGCTCTTTTATCTTCGTTTAGGTGTGTCTTGTGCTGCTTGGTCGTCTGAATTCGGCTCTAGGGTTATTCCTTCACACACTGTTCAACTCTCAAATTCGTCTGACCTTGGGGTATTTATAGTTTCTGTCTGAGGGGTCGATGTGGCGCATAGAGTGAATAGATGCGGCGCATTGACTTAACTTCGCGTGGGGTCCAAGATTAATATATTCAGGAATATTCGTACACCGTCTTCAGATGCGGCGTACCTTGACTTTAGTATGCGGCGCATGTACTTGGATTGTAACTTGTGAAATCTTGATAGTGATACGCCGTATGTTAGAAGTATAATGCGGCGTATCTGGAGTAGAACGAGCTTGATCTTCTGGATTTCAGTAGGCTTTAGACATCTTGCTTGTTTTGCTCCATAATTAGTCCAAAATCGCCAAGTTTCACATAATGCTTGTTTTTACCTGAGAATTACTAAAGTAAACATTAACGTATCGATTCTCATAGATAATATAATAAAACAAGTAAAATAAATAGGATAAATGATGATAATAAAATGTACTTATTTGATTTCATCAAATATCCCCCCACTTGAACTTTACTTGTCCCCAAGTAAACCTTAGAATTAATCAAATGAAAATGTATCCTAAAAGATGTTAGGATTTATTTTTATATTTAAGCACGTATTCGTTTTGTCATAATTACACAACCAAACACTTAACGAAGTAGAAACCAAAATAATTTTTAATGTAAAACAATTCTAAATCGTTTAGTTGCTTAGTCGTGACGAATATTCTATCATAGGCTTGGCAAGTATACGCATCTCCCCCACTAAAGCCAAGGAATAACAAGTCTAAAGCGGTAAAAAGGGTTTGTTGGTTAAGGGTTGATCATCCTTTTTTAATCTCTATCGATCTCATATTCCAGAAAAGGCGACAAAATCACAAATACATGATCGAATCCACGACCACGATACTTGCAATTGCTCAAATCCTTAACTCGAATATGCTAAAGATAGGACCAAGTAATCTTCACCAATAATATTATATCAAAAAGGGCGACAAAATCATAAATACATAGCCGAATCCACGACTACGATACTTAAGATTGCTCAAATCCCTAATCTCAATAAATCAAAGGTTTGGATGAAGAATGATATAGGGTATGGATAATATTTGGGATACAATTTGGTGTAAAATGAAAAATAAACAAAACAGATAAATTAAAATCCTAAGTGTGGCTAATCACTTTCCCAACCATCCCATGAATAAGACTCATATCATTGAATAACTCACGCTTTAACACTTGAAACACACGCTTTAGGTAGACACGAATTATACTCAACAAGATCTCAATCAAAGAATAACCTTAGTTGGCGTTCCCATAACGGCCAACTCCCATTCAATCCATAAATATAATATACAACAAATAGTGGTGATATCTCCCACTTAATACAAAACTTTACATAAGTTGGTTAAAACAAACTTCCAACTTTTCCTTTTTCTTTTTTTTTTTTTTTTTTTTTTTTTTTCGATTTTTTTTTTTTTTTTTTTTTTTTACTTTATATGTGTAAAATTTCACAACTTTTCTATCACTATTTTTCCGGATAATTTTTCCATACTCTTCATACTTTCGGAGATAACTGTAATAGCGTAAGTAGCAAACACACGAAAAATAAACTAAAAGTTATACAATATTTACTTTCATACCAAATGCATTGTGCAATTTCCCGACCTAACCAAAGATAATGAATTACGCACGCGAACACAGGTAATGTAAGGAAACACACTTTGCCTAAAGCAATTAACCATGGATTTTAATCTACAGGGTAGGCTAAGGTGTAAGGGTGTTTCGAAACATTATAACAAAGGTGTAAGAAACGAAATGAATGGCTCTGAGGGTTTTTCTAGGGGTATCTTACTCTAAAAGTGAGAATAACAAAGGGTTTATACGGGGGTTAACTAACCAGTGTAGTTAGTTAATATCACATAACATATAAAGGCTATTTGGGTGTAATCCTAGAAATTTACCAATTTAGACAAGTCACTCCAATTATATAGATAATACTTATTATGGTGGTCTCGAATAGTATACAAGCCAAGTTCTAAAGTTTACAAGTCACCAGCACACTAAAGTTTTAATATTTTTGAAAGAATAGAGTTATGTGTGCGGTTATGTAATTTAGACTTTAAACAAAAACATGCTAAAAAAATTTTAAATTTTGATATATTAAGCGCATTTTAAGCATATTTTGAAAAAGTTTAGGACAAGTAAGTGTTCTAATTCTCCAATCCCCCCACTTAAGTTAAACAACGTCCTCGTTGTTTGTGTTAAAGGTTAAAAACTGGAAAATAAAATAATTAGAACAGAAAAACTCCCCTGAGATTTGCTCGGTATGATCCTCCATTATTCGTATAAGAGCAAAAATCAACTTTCTTGTGGATTAGAACGTTTAAGCTTCATAGATGATGTATCCACAGAAATGCAGGAATCTATAATACCATTTACACTTTAACACACCTGAGTTAAGAAGGTTCAAACTTGCATAATACATTAGTAGTTAGTAAAAATAAAACTTAAAAAAAATAAACTGTAAATCATCAGGTCAGTCGATACGCCGTATCTTATGGAAGAAGATACGCCGTATCGAGCCTGGAATAAATACGAATTAGAATAAAAGATGCGTCGCATCCTTAACCAGGGATGCGCCGCATTAAATAAACTGACAGAAAGTTTTAAAGTCAAAAGTAAAAATGCAGAAAATATGAAATAAGATATGACCAGTGCAGGTGATGCGTCGCATCTTATGATGGAGATGCGCCGCATCTTCTGCAGGTCTGACAGACTCGACACAGAACAGAAAAGTAAAAATTTTTCTTCCGGGTTGTCTCCCGGTCAGCACTTGTCTTTATTCCAGAGTCTTCAAGTTAGACTCACGTTCAGCTCCTTATTCTGTTCTATTGATCCCCACATGTCCGTGCACGATGTAGTTGTGAATTACTTCGTCACGAACATATTCCGGCCCCAATTCAAGTACACCTTTGTAGAATCCTTTCATCTTTTGGTACGGATACTCGATCCCTTTCTCAGCGTCATTTTCATCTACAAAAAGAAATGATGTAAATTTGTAACAAAATTTGTTAGGGGCATGTATACTCGATTTTTTTTTTTTTTTTTTTTTTTTTTTTTTTTTTTTTTTTAGATTCTAACCACTAACCCTGTTATATATTAGATAGATTGCATTCATTGTATAATTTACATATTTTCTGTTTTTTGTTTGTTTTCTGTAATTTTTGTTTCTTTTTGTTTGATTTTATTTTTGTTTTTCTTTTCTGTATTTTTCTGCATTCTGCTATCGTTGTATTGCGCTGATACAAACGATAAGGCACATCTGTTTTCACAGATACGGCGTATTGCGTTTAATTTTTATAAAATATAACGCGTTTAATAAATTCGAGTACGACGCATCTTTCCTCAAGATACGGCGTATTCTGTTTTTAATAAGAAATTTTTCTAAACCCTAACGCCATACGACGCATCTGTTTTAACAGATACGGCGTATTTTCTATTTAAATTAAAAACAGTTTTTTGAATTTTTAAACAAAAGCGACGCATCGATTTTTATCGATGCGGCGCATCTGCTAAATCAAAAATCTTGTATTTTGAAACGTAACGAAAATACAGCGCATTATCTTTTGTTAATACGACGCATTTAATTCTAATAAATATAATCGATTTTTGATAATTTAAACTGGATACGGCGCATTCTAATTCATAAACGGCGTATCTGTTTTCTGAATAAAAGTCTGATTAAATTTTAACGTAATAAGATACGGCGTATCCAAATTTTTGGATACGGCGCATCGTTTGCAGATATCAACAACTTTTATTTTTCGTATTCCGTTTTCGTTGTTAATTTTCTGATATATTACTTTCTAGAACATACCCTACTGATGCTTTTGTGATGGTTTCAGGAAGTGCATGACCAGGAGTTCAACTAAGAACTTGATTAAACCTTTCGAAGATCCTGAACGAGCCTTACATTCGCTTAAAAGGCTTTTCAACACAAAAAGCTTTGAAATTTCAAGTTCGTTCGAGCTTGATTACTTTTCTGAAGAGAAGGAGGAAGAAGAAACAGAAACAATGGCGGAAAACACTACTATGGAGGAATACATGAACAAAACCCGTGCTGATTACAGTTCAGGAGTTGCTAGACCAAAGTTTGATGAAAAGTCAAAGTTTGAGTTGAAGGGTCAGTTTCTCAAGGAGCTAATAGAAAATGCTTTCAGTGGAACAGAACATGAAGATGCTAATGAACATGTTGAAAAAGTCCTCGAGATTGCAGATTTGTTTACTACAGAAGGAGTCTCTGACGATCAACTTATGCTAAGAATCTTTCCAATTTCGCTAAAAGGAGCTGCTAATAAGTGGCTAAGGAATGAACCTGCTAGTTCAATCACAACATGGGAAGATTTGAAGAGCAAATTCCTAAAAAGATATTGTCCACCTGCTAAAACTGCTAAAAAGATGGAGGCTATCAACAGTTTCAAGCAAGAACCTGATGAAACTCTTTATCAAGCTTGGGAACGATTTAAAGACTTATTGATGAAATGCCCTCAACATTATCTAAGTCCAATGCAGGAGATAATATTGTTCTATCAAGGATTGGACGTGCCTACTAGAAAAATCTTGGACGCTAAGGGAGCTGTGCCTCAAATGAGTGCAGCCGATGCTAGAAAAGCTATCCAAGAAGCTGCTGATCATTCTCAAAAATGGCACGACGGAACCTCTACTAGATCTAAGAGCAGCACTAATTTTGACGGGTTTGCTGCAATTCAAGCTCAATTGGATAAAATTAGTAGAGAGATGAAGAAGCGTGATGAGAAAGTTTATGCTGCCCAAGTTGGATGTGAAAAATGCGAAGGACCTCACTACACTAAAGATTGCCCTAATAAGAATGAAAGTGAGACTTTTGAAGAAGCATACTACACACAATTTGGACAACCATTCCGACCTTCAGGAAGATTTAGGGAAGCTACTTTGGGATACTATCAAAAGAACAACTTTAATCCCACTTATCAAGAAAGGAGGCAGACTTTGGATGACACTCTAAAGCAAATTATGGCCGATGCTGCTAAAAGAAATGAAGAGAACACCGCTATGATCAAAGAAATCCGAGCCTCAACGGATACTATAACAAGAAATCAAGGAGCTTCGATCAAAGCATTAGAACAACAAATCGGACAAATGAGCAAGGTTCTTCAAGAAAGGGGATACGGAAGTTTACCTAGCTCAACTGAAACTAACCCAAGAGATCATGTCAAGGCCATATAAACTACTGAAGAAGTCACGCCTAACATACCTTTTCCTAGAAGATTGATGAATGGTAATGATGCTGCAAAGCCCGAATTTTTCTTTAATTCTTCAATCAGTTTAAGGAGGTTACTCAAAGAGAAGGCAAAGATTGAAGAGGAGATCAAGGCTACAATGAAAGAAGAGAGCTCTGCAACCGACTTACGTGCCTTGCCTCATAAAGAAAATGACCCAGGAAGTTTTACTTTACCTTGTTCAATTAATGACATATCTTTCAATAATGTATTAGCTGACTTAGGAGCTAGCGTTAGTGTTATGCCCCTTAAGACATTCACTACCCTAGGACTAGGAGAGTTAGCACCAACTAAGCTGCTTATTGAATTGGCTGATAAAACGATAAAACGACCTGAAGGGATTGCTGAAAATGTGCTAGTTAAGATTGAGAAGTTTGTTTTCCCCATAGACTTTGTTATATTAGATATGCCTGGGGATGTTAAGATTCCTTTAATCCTGGGAAGACCTTTCTTGTCTACCGCCCGAGCTAAGATTAATGTGTTTAAAAGAAAAATCTCATTAAAGGTAGGGAATAATAAACTAGTCTATAAGTGCCAAAATCCTGCTAAGAGCATAATTAGAAGCGTCTATGTACTAGGATTAAAAGAACGTGTGGACCTCGATCTAGAAGCTAGATTTATGGGAGAAACCTTGGTAAATGATGAATCACTTGAGACCTATAGTGGAGACTACATTGAATTAAATGATCTTAATTTACCAATAGGAATCAATGATCAATTTATGGAGGATTTTGAACCCGAAATTGAAGAAGGAGAAATTATGGATATACCTAGAATCAATATGATCAACACTAAGAATTATGATGAATTTGAAGGATATCCTAGTTTCTGTGATTATGGTAGAAAGATCCATGTAGATTGTGCTTATAATTTACAATTTCCTTGCATGATAGGATTTAAACAGGTTAGTGCCAACTTTTTCCCTATTTTACCAATTAATGTAATGTCAAAAGATTTCTATAATTCTATAATGAAAAACAAAATTGAGTATAGAGGGAAAAACGTAGTTGGAATATTCATGAATGTACCTATTTTTGTCGGGAATTTAACTATTGTTACAGATTTCACCATGGTGGAAAACATGGATGCTTATCGTGATGTTGAGATGGGTGACGTGATCGTTGGGAAACCATTTTGTAAGGAGGTCGAAATTAACACTAAAATATTTGAAGGAAAGATCACCTTTAAAAGTGAAAGCAACGTTATCACTTACATGATGCCTCGTGCTCACCCAAGGTTTAAACATGCCCCTAACAAATTTTGTTACAAATTTACACCATTTCTTTTTGTAGATGAAAATGACGCTGAGAAAGGGATCGAGTATCCGTACCAAAAGATGAAAGGATTCTACAAAGGTGTACTTGAATTGGGGCCGGAATATGTTCGTGACGAAGTAATTCACAACTACATCGTGCACGGACATGTGGGGATCAATAGAACAGAATAAGGAGCTGAACGTGAGTCTAACTTGAAGACTCTGGAATAAAGACAAGTGCTGACCGGGAGACAACCCGGAAGAAAAATTTTTACTTTTCTGTTCTGTGTCGAGTCTGTCAGACCTGCAGAAGATGCGGCGCATCTCCATCATAAGATGCAACGCATCACCTGCACTGGTCATATCTTATTTCATATTTTCTGCATTTTTACTTTTGACTTTAAAACTTTCTGTCAGTTTATTTAATGCGGCGCATCCCTGGTTAAGGATGCGACGCATCTTTTATTCTGATTCGTATTTATTCCAGGCTCGATACGGCGTATCTTCTTCCATAAGATACGGCGTATCGACTGACCTGATGATTTACAGTTTAATTTTTTAAGTTTTATTTTTACTAACTACTAATGTATTATGCAAGTTTGAACCTTCTTAACTTAGGTGTGTTAAAGTGTAAATGGTATTATAGATTCCTGCATTTCTGTGGATACATCATCTATGAAGCTTAAACGTTCTAATCCACAAGAAAGTTGATTTTTGCTCTTATACGAATAATGGAGGATCATACCGAGCAAATCTCAGGGGAGTTTTTCTGTTCTAATTCTTTATTTTCCAGTTTTTAACCTTTAACACAAACAGCGAGGACGTTGTTTAACTTAAGTGGGGGGATTGGAGAATTAGAACACTTACTTGTCCTAAACTTTTTCAAAATATGCTTAAAATGCGCTTAATATATCAAAATTTAAAATTTTTTTAGCATGTTTTTGTTTAAAGTCTAAATTACATAACCGCACACATAACTCTATTCTTTCAAAAATATTAAAACTTTAGTGTGCTGGTGACTTGTAAACTTTAAAACTTGGCTTGTATACTATTCGAGACCACCATAATAAGTATTATCAATATAATTGGAGTGACTTGTCTAAATTGGTAAATTTCTAGGATTACACCCAAATAGCCTTTATATGTTATGTGATATTAACTAACTACACTGGTTAGTTAACCCCCGTATAAACCCTTTGTTACTCTCACTTTTAGAGTAAGATACCCCTAGAAAAAACCCTCAGAGTCATTCCTTTCGTTTCTTACACCTTTGTTATAATGTTTCGATACACCCTTACACCTTAGCCTACCCTGTAGATTAAAATCCATGGTTAATTGCTTTAGGCAAAGTGTGTTTCCTTACATTACCTGTGTTCGCGTGCGTAATTCATTATCTTTGGTTAGGTCGGGAAATTGCACAATGCATTTGGCATGAAAGTAAATATTGTATAACTTTTAGTTTATTTTTCGTGTGTTTGCTACTTTCGCTATTACAGTTATTTCCGAAAGTATGAAGAGTATGGAAAAATTATCCGGAAAAATAGTGATAGAAAAGTTGTGAAATTTTACACATATAAAGTTTAAAAAAAAATTAAAAAAAAAAAAAAAAAAAAAAAAAAAAAAAAAAAAGTTGGAAGTTTGTTTTAACCAACTTATGTAAAGTTTTGTATTAAGTGGGTGATATCACCACTATTTGTTGTATATTATATTTATGGATTGAATGGGAGTTGGCCGTTATGGGAACGCCAACTAAGGTTATTCTTTGATTGAGATCTTGTTGAGTATAATTCGTGTCTACCTAAAGCGTGTGTTTCAAGTGTTAAAGCGTGAGTTATTCAATGATATGAGTCTTATTCATGGGATGGTTGGGAAAGTGATTAGCCACACTTAGGATTTTAATTTATCTGTTTTGTTTATTTTTCATTTTACACCAATTTGTATCCCAAATATTATCCATACCCTATATCATTCTTCATCCAAACCTTTGATTTATTGAGATTAGGGATTTGAGCAATCTTAAGTATCGTAGTCGTGGATTCGGCTATGTATTTATGATTTTGTCGCCCTTTTTGATATAATATTATTGGTGAAGATTACTTGGTCCTATCTTTAGCATATTCGAGTTAAGGATTTGAGCAATTGCAAGTATCGTGGTCGTGGATTCGATCATGTATTTGTGATTTTGTCGCCTTTTCTGGAATATGAGATCGATAGAGATTAAAAAAGGATGATCAACCCTTAACCAACAAACCCTTTTTACCGCTTTAGACTTGTTATTCCTTGGCTTTAGTGGGGGAGATGCGTATACTTGCCAAGCCTATGATAGAATATTCGTCACGACTAAATAACTAAACGATTTAGAATTGTTTTACATTAAAAATTATTTTGGTTTCTACTTCGTTAAGTGTTTTGTTGTGTGATTATGACAAAACAAATACGTGCTTAAATATAAAAATAAATCCTAACATCTTTTAGGATACATTTTCATTTGATTAATTCTAAGGTTTACTTGGGGACAAGTAAAGTTCAAGTGGGGGGATATTTGATGAACTCAAATAAGTACATTTTATTATCATCATTTATCCTATTTATTTGACTTGTTTTATTATGTTACCTATGAGAATCGATACATTAATGATTACTTTAGTAATTCTCCGGTAAAAACAAGCATTATGTGAAACTTGGCGATTTTGGACTAATTATGGAGCAAAATAAGCAAGATGTCTAAAGCCTACTGAAATCCAGAAGATCAAGCTCGTTCTACTCCAGATACGCCGCATTATACTTCTAACATACGGCGTATCACTATCAAGATTTCACAAGTTACAATCCAAGTACATGCGCCGCATACTAAAGTCAAGATACGCCGCATCTGAAGACGGTGTACGAATATTCCTGAATATATTAATCTTGGACCCCACGCGAAGTTAAGTCAATGCGCCGCATCTATTCACTCTATGCGCCGCATCGACCCCTCAGACAGAAACTATAAATACCCCAAGGTCAGACGAATTTGAGAGTTGAACAGTGTGTGAAGGAATAACCCTAGAGCCGAATTCAGACGACCAAGCGGCATAAGACACACCCTAAACGAAGATACAAGAGCTGTAAGAAGGTCTTGCATGTATTCAATTCATTAAGTAGTTTTGTTTTATTGTATTAGTACACTTTAATTCATCAGGATTGATGGGCTTGTGTCATGTGACTACGGAAAATCATGCACTCCCCTTAATATTGCTTTCCCATTAATTAAAGTTTATATGTTGATGTCTTTGGTGACTTTTATTAGTGCATTGATAACCTCTGTGTCTAGCTGAGCATTGCTTGGGTCGCCATGCCCCTTCCTCGCCTATCTATTCTAGCGTATACGAGACGTGGGCATCACAAATGCCCAATACTCTAGAAAAGTAGGATGGACATAAGTAATCATTAAGGGTTTACTCGCCGATAAGATTAGAGCCAACGAGAAAGGTTTAATTACATACACTTCATATAAAACTAGCAATAAAACAAGTGACAGGCTACTTAATTATCAGGACAGGTCTTCTTATTGTCTCGAGTATCTATCTGTGTACGTGTGTGTTAATCGCTGATTCGTGCTCATTAGTTTAGTTTACTATTTAATCATAACCAAACCGTGCCAGTCTCTCAGGCTGAACCCCCTTGCGTTAGATTAGGTTGTATAGCTAACTAGGATATTAAAATACTGATAAGAATAACTAGATAATACGTTCCACTCTTAGTAATCGACACTCTACTTACCATTATATTCATACTGACTGGGTACACTGCTCGTTAAGTGTGTGTGTTATTGATAAGTCGGCTAAATATAAATTTAAAACTTGAGTAGACATTAATACTGCTAAACCGCAACGACACACGCGCGCATCATATACTTATATAATACAAACTGAAATCGACTTTTTTTTGGGGCTGCAGCTAACCTGAGACGACAATAGACAACAAAACTGTTCAGCGACGCACTAAAAAGATGACAGACTGCCTCCAATAGCAAATTGTCCTCATTGTGGTGGTATAAAGGTCTATGCTAAAAATATCTATTTTTGGTTCTTATATGGTTAGTAGAACAAACATGGGAAATATCTAGCCGAATTTCAAATGCATAATAATAAGCCATATATATATTTGTTTTCCATACGGTTCATAAAAAGTTGGGATCTTTCTAATGTTAGTGTTAACTGCAGGTTTGATCCAGGATTCTGGTGTGTTGGAATGGCGCACGAGGATGAAGCGAAGGCCGTTGTGCTATCAGTCGTCGCCTGCATCAATGGTGAGCCACCTCTTTATATCGATGTGGTAATAATAGCATCCAATTAATTGGCATATACATACCTTTGCCTCAACTGGAATAATCATTTATAAAAAGTAAACAAGTACAGGGAAAGCTTTGTACTCAATAGCATAATGTTTTTGTTTACATTACCAGGACATGTTGACAAGCAGATTGCTTTGAAGCAAAACTTAAAGAATATCGAGGAAGGAAATGCCGTAGATGGAAATCGATTGAAGGTACTTGCTGCTGGCATTTCAGTAGACCAATAAGAGGTCTTCTGCTTATCCTTGCGTATTTCTGTCTGAATAACGTAAGGTAAAATATTACTTGCGCTTTTGTTCTTGGGATTGTGTTTACGCTTGATGTTTAAATCAATTCACTTTACTTTATCTTAGAAGCTTATAAAGTCAAACCTTTAGGAAGTTTCTTATGATCACTTTATAAGGTTTGGGGAATCTGGGAATCCTGTGTTTTTAGATGTCGGTGTATGGTTGAAATCTGAATTGAACATTTGGTGGGATACGGATCATAAAGGTGAGTTGTTTGCGGTCCAGTATATAGACCCCACATACATGATTCGTGCCGTAACAGCCAACACTACAGATAACCTATATTGTACAATCTTACCACATTTGGCTATTCATGGTATCATGGCTGGGTACACAGGTTTTGTAGCAGGTCCAATCAATGGAAACTATGCATATATTCCCATGGATGAGATTGATGTGACAAAAAATCAAGTGGACACTAAAGATCATAACTGGCCTTGGGTGAGATCAGTTACGACACAACCTGATTTCCAGAAGAATTGAACCGGGCCTCATGTATATTTTAGACAAGTTTCCATATAGTACTGTTTTTGCTACTTATATCTTCTCAAATATTACTCTTTTTTGCTATTATAATGTTTATGAATTCTAACTTTCTTTGGTAATAGTGATATGATGTTGAATTTGTATGCAGGACCATTTTTATGCCCATATCCGCTTCCTCCACAGACCCACAAATCGCAGAAACATAAACAAGGTAAAATTAAGCTCTTTTTTTTTTTTTTTTTTTTTTTCTATTTTTTTTATTTTATTATTATTTTTTTTTTTTTAATTTGGGGTTTTTCTTATATATATATATATATATATATATATATATATTTTTTTTTTTTTTTTTTTTTTTTTTTTTTTTTTTTTTTTTTTTTTTTGTGCTTCTCAGACAATAAGGCAAGAAAATAGAGACTCAAGATCCAAATGATTTATGTTTAATTAGGTTGGTGCCTTAGCAGACTCTGAATTTTTTGTGATTCACATCAGACAAGCATCAAGTTTTGACCAAGGTATAAGTTTCTTTCTGTTTTTCGTTTTCATGTTTACTTAAAAATATGAATCTGATATGCTCATTTTTTTTTAAAGACTTTGGTTAGATCGAAATTTGGGTATTGAAATTGAGGTGTGGTAAATTGTTGGTTGCAACAACTGAATAACCCATAGTGAAATGACAGACGCTCATAACACCATAGATGATAACATGCACGCACATCAGTTATAAATGTTATATGTATATAAGAAATACAGGTTGAGATACAAGAAAGTTGCAAACGCATAAATGACCTATTTGCAACCTATAATTTACATTCACATACCTTTGGGTATCAATGAACAAGTTGCATATTACACCATACCAGAATGTGTTGTTGTGTCCATAGGCTTTTAATCATATGATATAATTGAGTACTTTTGGTAAATTTGCAGACTGAAGACATGGGAAATGAAGTCAGTGTGAACATTACTTGCAGGTATATACTGATTTCTTTTTATGTTGATATTAAATTGGCGCATAACTCGGTTGTCCCATTATTCTTTCACATATTAGATGAGATGAAAAAATTATGTTTAAAGATGGTGTGTTACGAGAAAGAGGATTTGCAAGAGATGAACATTAATACTAGACAGATTAAATTTCTACGCAACATGTGTTTGTGCAAATCTGTTAATGAAACTGATAACGACTTTTACTATTAATACCATGTATACTGTTCTATTAACTCTATATGAGTTACTGTATACTTGCAAAACTGCGGCAAACATTGATTCATATTGAGATTTAGCGTTTCCAGTTTCCAACACTTACTAACTGCAACTTAAAGTACTTCTTTAGCAAAACACCCTGTCGCAACGCGCGAGTTTCCATGCTTGTTCTCATATATTTTCAGTGGCAAATTTGATCTTTTGACCTGTTGAAAACTACTATCGTACTAAACTTGTTTTTTGAAAATCGTGTATTAGAGCAAAGTCTATCATTTATTGTTATACTTGTTTTGAAAACTATTGCTAAACTGTTTATAGAAGTTTCATCAAGAGTCAAAATGTGCTTATTTTTTCATTTATTGTTACAGCAAAGTCTATCATTTATTGTTACAAGGGGTATAATAGGTATACAACATTACTTAAAAATTAAGAACTTTAAGTTTAATGGATGACATCCATGTTTTATAAGTAGTAAAGATAAAGAAAACATATATTTGCTTAAAACTTAAAAGCTCAAAAAATGAATTATGTCGTTAGATCAAAATACTCCTACTTATAAAAAAAAATGCAATATATTAAACATTTAAATACTTAACTACAATTTAAAATTTTAAACCACAAATTTTCCTCACTATCATTTACTCTACACTCATATATACATCTAAAAGATTGCAAACACAAATTAACACTATTATACAACGACATCGTTATGCACGAGTAATTGTCTAGTTGTAATTAAATCATATATATAAACTCAATTTTATTTTCTTAAAATAAAGGACTTATAAACCAAAAAAAAGAGGAAGATAAAAAATCTAAAGTTGATGTATGCAAAAACATTTTATAAAACTAGACGAGTACCCGTGAATAGCAACGGGGTTTTATAGCGGCATATAGTTTTAGTGATAATAAAGTTTATGGGTTATAAACGAAAAATAATAGAAGTTTGAGAATTTGGAGATTAAACATAATGTTTTGAAACTCGGTTCGACCCGGGTGGTTCAACCGGTTGAACCGTTCCGGTCGAAAATGGGTCAATTTAAACAGGGTCATCCCAACGGGTTGGTTCGAAAAACGGGTCAAATTAAACCGGGTCAACCTGGTTTTTGTCGGGTTTAAAGCATCCCGGGTCAACCTGGTTTTCGATGTGTATTTATAGCAAACATTTCAACACTTCAATACTTTCCAAATGCATGGCTTAATTTCAATACCTTCCAAATGTGCTAAAAGCTTGACCATTTTTCAACATTTCAACATTGACCATTTTTACTTTATATGTAGTATAGATGATACATATAAACTCAAATTTATTTTCTTAAAATAAATGATTTATGATCCCTAAAGAAAAGATCAATATAGATCTCATATTTTCCATAAATCCAATGAACCAATTATGTCCATTCATTTTTTTATCAAAATAAAAAAATAAACTTTCACCATTTTTTAAAGATTAAATATCTCGCAAACCGTTAATCGTTACGCGAAAAAAATCATACCATCGCGATGAGAATTAAATTATCTTTCTATAGATATGCACTTCTATAGATTTTCGACGAATTTTTTTTTTCAAAATTTCCCCTTAAAAATGAATCACATGTGATTTCTGTGATTTTTCTCGTCAGAAATTTAAAAAAAAAAAATTGTCGAAAGTATATAGAAGTGCATATCTATAGAAATATAATTTAATTCTCGTCGCGATAGTATATTTTTCCTAGCTTGAAGATTTACCGTTTGCAAAATATGTTTGTTTTTAAAAAAATGAAAAATAATTTTTTATTAATTTTGATTAAAAGTGGATAGTTAAGATTGATTCATTGTATCTATGGCAAATTATACATATATTTAAAGAGCAGGATTTGGTCCTGTTGCTAATTGAGGTTTTGTTCAAACAATTTGGGCCTAATCGTGGGTTAAGTGACATAATTACACTAAATGTGTGGCTGAAATATATGGAATCCACTATTACTGCTAATTATAACTAAAGTAGTTACACATTAAATATGAGTTTTATATTGATCTCAACTCATGATTCTCTATTGACACGTATCGTGAAGGTTTTAAAATTTATCTTCTTGATATAGTATCATAATTCATCTTAATCATGTGAAAATGACGCTATTCGTCGACTAGTATATAACGACCACACATATAATAATAACTACACTATATATAGAATAGCATAGCAAATTAGACCGTCTAGCGATAATTGGAGCCCCCTCTCTCTTTTTATCCTTATTCACATCAAGTGAATCAAACACCATGTATACGATAACAAACGTAGTTGCAATCTCAATTGCTATAGCCATCTTATTATTTCTATGGAACCTCGTAAACTTGGTTTGGGTGACACCAAAGAGGCTCGAAAAGCACCTAAGGAACCAAGGTTTTAAGGGAAACAAATACAAGTTGCTGTTCGGGGACATGAAAGAGTTGTCCATGATGTTTCAACGATCCAAATCGAAGCATATAAATATCAAGGACGAAGATGAAGTTCTTCCACATATTGTGGCTTTCACTCATCACTCTCTGCAAAAACATGGTTAGTTCTTTATTTCATGGGTCAATTTCATATATACTATCAATGGATTTGTGGTCTAGTTGTAATCGCTTTGTCGGTTATGCGTGCTCGTGTGAGAGTAGTACTGGCTTGGGTGATCTGCTGGGAAGTCTTCACATGAGGGCTACAAATCTCTGTCGGTATTAGTCGATAAAGAGGAGAGCATGTAAGCCAATGTTGCGCAGGTTCAAATCCGAGCCGCCCCCGGTTTTCATCCGGCCGTTACTCCAGCGAGAAAACTCGTGTGGAGGCGGTACGGTTTTCGGGCGGACGCCATTAAAAATCCTCACTACGCCAGCGTGGACCCGGTTTAGACAACATAGTCTGGGTATGCGGTGGATGAGGGCCTGCCAATGTGACGGGTGCGGATCCAATCCAAAAAATGAGAGTCGCCGTTCAAAAAAAAAAAAAAAAAAAAAAAAAAAAAAAAAAAAAAAACATATATACTTTGCTAAAACACTATAATAGCATATTTACCTAAAACGTGCTTTCGTACATTCAAAACATGTATTTTAGGTATATCTATGATATTTTAATGTTTAGATTCTGTATATATACAATTATCCCTTATTTCATTATGTCTTGTTTCTTTTCTAATTAGTATTTCGTTAATTTTGATCAGAATTACAAATGTTACGAGTATTAAATTTTGGTGGCCATTAATTTTGATCTCAATGAGCCGGTAGCTAGGCAAGGACGGTCCTTACTATTTGCACGCATGACATGCATGAGGTTGTTTGTTACTCTCTTCGTCCCGTCTCAAAAAAAGTGTTCAAACAAAAAATAACAAATTATGATATGTGTAATTAATGCTAGTTTTGATTGATAAAAAGTTATTTTTACCAACATACTCCCTCCGTCCCAATTTTATTGTCCCTTTTTCCTTTTTCCTTTTTCCTTTTTCGGACGTCCGAAAATTATTGTCCCATACCAAAAATAGAAAGTGAATAGGTAGTGGAGTTTGGTAAAGTTTACTATATTACCCTTGGTTGAAATTAATATTACAAACTTTAAAGAAGTGTTAATTAATTGGTTAAGGGTAAACTTGTCATTTGGCAAAAAAGTAAGCGAGAGAAAGTAGTGATAGTGACATTTTTCTAAAAGAATGTGTTTTTTGTCGGGGGACAATAATTTTGGGACGGAGGGAGTAGTTAATATAGAAATTTGAAATGAGTAATTAATGCAAGTTTTGATGACAAGGTTAAGTAGGAAAACCTTTAATTACCAGTCATAATTATTGTCTATATATAAAAATTGAACACTTATTTTGGGACAAACATATATAGCAAGGACACTTTTTTTTGGACGGAGGGAGTATGTGGAAAGCACGTTGGCAGTTTCTTTACTTAGTTAGAGGAAAGTTCAATCTAGACACAAAATTTATTAAAGACCAAATGAACCAATTTTAGCTATCCTTTTTAATTACATGTGATTTTTCCTGACGTAACTGAAAAAAAATTGAAAAAAAAGTTCGTCGAAAGTATATCGAAGTATCCGTCTACTGAAAGATAAAAAAATACTCGTCGCGATGGTGTATTTTTTTTCACTTGACGATTTACCGTTTTGAAGATATTTTTTTTTTAAAGATGTGGAAAGTGGGTTTTTTTCTTTTTTTTTATTTTTTGATGAAAAATGAGTGGCCAGTATTAATTTATTGGTTCTTTAGATAATTTTGGATCTGCATTGATCTCAACTCACTACTTACTTAACGAGGTGGTGCACCCGCGCGTTGCGGTGGGATTTTTTTTATTCAAGTTTTTTTTTTTTTTTTTTTTTTTTTTTTTTTTAAAGTACCGTAGCTACAGTACTGTTCATGGTCCAGTACTGTAGCGCGGATGTTACTGTTCATGTGGCCCGCTACTGTTCATTTACTGTAGCATTGTTCATTGCATCCACGGCAAATGTAATATTGTAGTAATGTTGTCAAAAAAGATTGTAGTAATTTTGTTTTTATACTCTTGCTTTCATTGCCTCATGTACTCTAACCTAGCGTGACCGAATTATTTAAAGAGCGTTTCAATTAGAGAGGTAGCATCCTTTTTACTCCCTCCGTCTCAAAAGAGTGTCCACAAACAAAAAATTAAAAAATTATGATATGTATAACTAATGCTAGTTTTTATTGATAAAAAGTCATTTTTACTCTTATAATTACTGTTCATATATAAAAACTGGACACTTACGTTGTGACAAACATAAATAGTAAGTTGGACACTTTTTATAAGACGGAGAGAGTAATAGATGTAATCATGGGTTGAACTTAAGGTGTTCGAGATTTCGATCTCATCAATGTTAGCGGTCATTATTATTATCTTCGGCCATTGTTAGTTTATTCTTAGGCCTAGCACATTATCGATGAATGCTTGTTATTTAAACTACGTTGTAATTAATTATTGAGATATGAGAAATTAATCACGAGATACCATATGCAAGTATTTATATATTGCTAGAGAATCTGTTTGTAGCTTTGTGGAAAAAGTTTAATGATCATTTTTAATAAATTTGTTCAAGCTATTTTTAATTTCCAAATAATGATGCATAATCTGTGTTTTGTCAGTGATTTTTGCCAGTAAGTACATACTTGAAATTTTCTTTTTTAGGTCGAAATTTCATCACGTGGATGGGATGGAGATCGACCAAGAGTGACTTTTATGGACCCTGAGCTCATCAAGGAGGTATTCACAAAAATAAATGATTTTCAAAAGCCAATAAATAATCCACTGGGTAGGTTATTAGCAACAGGCGTAGCGTCCTATGAAGGGGATCAGTGGGTCAAGCATAGAAAAATAATCAACCCTGCTTTCCATGTGGAAAAGCTAAAGGTATATGGATTTCTAGCTACATTTTAATTAGTTTGTAATTGATCATGTATGGAGTATTAAAATAGATCCTTCTATAACAATGTATTATGTTGACGTTCTTATAATGATACCAATGTTCTCTGCTCAGAATATGGTACCTGCTTTTCACTTAAGTTGCGGTGAAATGGTTGGGAAGTGGGAGAAGTTGGTTTCATCAAAAGAGTCTTGCGAGTTGGATGTGTGGCCTCACCTTCAAGCTTTAACAAGTGATGTGATATCAAGAACTGCATTTGGAAGTAGTTATCAAGAAGGAATTCAGATATTTGAACTCCTTAGGGAACAAGGTGTACTTGCAATGGAGGCATTTCAGTCACTTTACATCCCCGGATCTAGGTAAGCTAGTAATTAAGCTACGAATTCAGGTGATCGTGTTATTGAAAAAAGTTATGAATTTTCTTAGTTAGATAATGTATACTTTTTTGTTTGTAATTTTGGTTATAAAAATATAAGCTAAAGTAATAATGTACACTATCTGCATTATGATTTGGGAAATAGGTTTCTTCCAACAGAGAGAAACATGAAGATGAAATCAATAGATAAACAAATTAGACTTTCTATAAGAAGCATCATCAACAATAGGCTAAAGGTAATGAAAGCTGGAGAAGGTAACTATGATGATTTGTTAGGGATAATGCTCGAATCTAATATCAAAGAGGTTGAGCAACATCAAAACAAGAGTCATGGAATGACCATTAATGAAGTTATTGAGGAGTGCAAGCTTTTCTACTTTGCTGGACAAGAGACTACGTCAAGCTTGCTTGTATGGACGATGATTTTATTAAGTAAACATCAAGAATGGCAATCACGTGCTAGGGAAGAGGTTTTGAATGTCCTTGGCGATATAAATATTGATTTAGATGGGTTAAATCATCTCAAAGTTGTAAGTGCTTATGTCAGTTTGTGAACTCTTAAAATTTGATATTATATTCATCATAATTTGATCATTTCTTTTCTACGTAGGTGAATATGATCTTCCATGAAGTATTAAGGCTATATCCTTCTGTTGTTGGGCTAGTCCGCAGAGTTGACAAAGACATCACATTGGGAAGATTTTCACTACCATCTGGAGTTCAGATTGGAGTTCCGATCATGCTAATTCATTATGATGAAGAACTTTGGGGTAGTGATGCCATGAAATTTAACCCTGGTCGATTTTCTGAAGGAATTTCCAAGGCGACAAAAAACCAAGTCATTTATTTTCCCTTTGGTTGGGGACCTCGAATTTGCATTGGACAAAACTTTGCGTTGCTAGAAGCTAAAATTGCCCTTGCAATGATCTTACAAATGTTCTCTTTTGAACTTTCACCATCTTATGTCCATGCTCCTAGTAATGTTCTCACTCTTCAACCCCGATATGGCGCACATCTGATTTTGCATAAACTTGAGTAATCTTTTATCTCTACCAGGATTACTATGTGTGAGTAAAAGTGTGTGCTTATGTACCAAAGTTACTTCATTATAAACATAATGTGCACCTATTAATGTTGTTGACTCAGACTCTGAAGATGCTGTTGTCGCCGGGGACGTCATCCTGGATTTAGGTTTGTGATACATCATTTGACCGTCACAATACTCAACATAAGGATGATTCTAATAATCAATGTTTTATAAACCGGTTTTCTAATTAACCCGGTCGAGCCACCGGATCACGATTCAACCGGGTTTTTCGCTCAAAACCGGCTTCCGGTTACCCGACCGGTTCACGGTTCAACAGGCCGGATCAAACCGGGTTTTAAAACAGTGCTCATAATCAATCATCTTTAACTTTGTGGTGTTCATATATATGAAAGAAATTTTTTAAGATTACATTTGTTTGAATTTCAAAAAAATTTGCTGAATTTTCTATGAAAGCAACACACCTTATGAAAAATGAGACTTCACAAACGAACTAACTAAAAAAAAATGTTATCCAGACGACACAAAGAATCAATTTGTATGTAAAGAATGTTAGAGTTTAATGTATAATTATTAATATTAGTATGTCCGGTTTCGAACCCGAGACTCGGGATTGCACACAATACGTGAGAGTTCCAATGGTTTGAATAAATTAAATATATTTTATGTTTATATTTATTCATTTCACAAAACAAATACTTAACGACAGTTAGTACTTAACGGAGTTAAAGATAACGACAGTTAAAGGACTAAATGTGCAAAAGAGGTTTAGAAGGATCTAGAACCCATGTGTGGGCTTAGAACCGACCGACCCATCCTAAGGGATGTGGGAGTCGGTTTTGGTGGCTTTGGGAGCAAGCTAGGGATAGCCTATAAATACAATTCACTTGTGTTTAGTTTTTCCCTAATCTTGAATCCTCTACAAGCCATTCTTCTCTTCCTCTTCTTCTTCTTGGTTAGAACCGATCGACTCTTTTTAATCCCACTAGGGATTTCGATCCAAGTAAGGCTAGACAAGTGTTTGGTTTGTTTTGTGATTCTTGAACCTAGCTTTTCCTATTGGAACGCTATCATTACGTGTATACAAGAACGAGTGACAAGCTTCTTTTAGCTTGTGTTTTATTGTGGTGTTCGATCCAAACCCTAAACCCTAATTAGTGTTTATCTTGTTCTTGTTGAATCGATTCCTTGTTCTTGCTAGGAATTAATAAGGTACGTTTTCTTTTAGTTTAATTAATTATATGTTTATGTAGATCCATTCCGCTGGGTGATCTTTGTGTTTATGTGTTTATAGTATTTGTATGATTCACATATTCCAACAGTGGCATCATGAGCCGCGTTTTTTTTAAACATGTAATTAATTACTAAACACATAAAAATTGAATCTTGACATGTTTTAGAATTCTAGGGTTTAATTTTTTTATGCAAACCCTAATATTTTCCAATTATGGGTCGACACCCATTATGGTTTTTTAGGGTTTTAGGAATTGATAAATAAATTGTAGAAACCCTAGGATTACATGTAAAGAATTTTATGTGATAATTAATTAGTACATAGGAGACGTCATTAATTAGAAGCGTACTATGTAGACTTGTAAATATGTGTTACATGATTTTAAGTGCTATATGGGATCCATGACAAAGTCTTGCATATTTTGTCATGGAATGTTTGTTGTTTAATTGCCACATGATTTTTAAGATAGATCTTAAATTAGGGAAGACCCTGATATATTAATTAAAATTGGTTATGTGCAATGTGGTATCTAGTTAATTAAAACTTACGCGGCCAAGCTATTTGGCGTCTGTGAACCATTGGGCACAATGAGCTCAAAAATCAATGGGAGTTTTATTAATTAGATACATTAAAATTCACATAGATAATTAATAGGATTTATCAAAAAGGTTTGCATGTGGCTATATGATATTGATTAATGATCATATACGTGTTATTGTGTGTTTATTTATTTTTTTAATTACTTGTTCTTTGTGTGTTTAATTATGATGGATTGTAACAACAAAGAGGGTAATTTTTACAATAAAAAATAAATGAACCTAATAACTATGAAACCTTTGTAGTAAACGATTTAATTGCCAAGTCTTATGTGCCGACAGTGGTTCGCTTCGCACGGTAATTTGCTCCCAGGCGAGACTAGCAATTAATAACTTACTACATAAATAGTTTTAAGCAAGAAAATCATAAGTTTTAGTTGATTGATGCGACTGTACAAAAGTGGTCGAAGCGGCGGACCTATTATTGACAAACTATAAAGTGGGTATAAGGTTGGTTTCGCATTAAATTGTGGCCTTAAAGAGACTCCATTCTGTCTCTCCGCTCGTCTGTGCGTCAATAATAGACTTACCAAGTACACCATGAAAAAGTACGAAGCATCTTAAGGCAATGTTGTAAGTTTCTCAACGCCTCAATTAAAAACTTTGATGATTTGAGCTTACGAATGAGTAAACTAAGTTTTTGAAAATATATGATACAAAGATGAATGCATGACATCTTTGTACATATTTTTTGATTACACATCAAAATTATATACCCTTTAAACTTAAGTGATATGCCGACCAATTAATAAGAAACACCTAAGATGACATTCTACCATTGCTAGCAGCCTCAGCTGATGTAATGGTTTTCAAAGAATGAAGTCAAAAGGGGTAAATTGAGCACTTTCATTGCTAGCAGCCTCAGCTGATGTGATGAAACGGCGTCAATTTACACGTTTCTAAATTGGTTAACTTAATTGGGCACTTTCATTACTAGCAGCCTCAGCTGATGTAATGAAACGGCGCCAAGGCATAAAGATTTGGGGATGAAACATGCTTACATTTTGCAACTGTTGTTGGCAATATAATGTAAGTCCCATGATTTCTAGGAATTGCAATTGGAAATTGGCAATTGGGTGATCCCGTACCTTATTGAGTACTTTCATTGCTAGCAGCCTCAGCTGATGTAATGAAACGACGTCAATTTGGATCCTAGTTTTCAGTGAAAATTAAATGGTTATTTTACCAATGGGTGTTTAATTTTCTTGAAAAATTTATTATCAAAAATACTAATTTTTGAACTTTTTCTGTTGAAATGGCCCAACCCGGAAACACTCCAAACATTACCTCCGCTTTCAAAATGATGATTGAAAAGGAGAAATTGATTGGGACTAAAAATTTTAACGATTGGTATCGCAATCTAAGGCTTGTTCTTAGGATAGCCAAACGTTATGATTGTCTTAGTGAGCTTCTTCCGGTTGCTCCTCCTGCTAACTCTTCTAATAATGCACTTAGAGAGTACAACGAAGCTTATGACAAGTACAATGATGCAGCTTGTCTCATGCTATCGGGGATGGATCCTCAGCTGGTAAAACAGTTTGAGAATCATGGTCCGATGCAAATGATTGAGGAACTCAGACGTATGTTTGAGAAACCTCCCATGGCTGAGTTGTATGACGTACTTGAGAATATTGAAAAGTGCAAGCAGGAAGCAACAAAACCCGTAAGTACCCATGTGCTTGAAATGAAAGGTTATCTTGACCAATTGGATGCACTTGGATGCGGGTATGTGGAAGATGTTAAAGTTGGCCTCATCAATAAATCCCTCAATGAGGAATTGTATGGTGACTTCGTGCGCAACTTTAACATGCATTGCAAGGGAAAGACATTTTCTGACTTGCATGCAATGCTCATTGAACATGAGAAAGGACTCGCTAAGAAAGCTCCTACATCTGGTGTGATGGCAATTAGAGGTGGTAGGGTAGCTAAGCCCGGTAAACCGCACAAAGCGAACAAGAAGGGCAAAGGGAAAGCTGACAAAGGAAAACAGGTCGTGATCCATCAGCAGAAGCCCAAGAAGCAGAATCCTCCTCCCAAGAAGGATTATCCTAAAAAGGATGCGGCTGCTTGTCACCACTGTAACACTCCTGGACATTGGAAGAGGGACTGTCCATTGCTGCTTGAGGAGTGTCGCAAGAATAAGAATGTCAAGGCTGGGCAGGGCGCCAGCACTTCAAGTATTTTTATGGTTGAATTATTTTCCTTTCCTCGTAAGCAAAATGCCTGGATATATGATACAGGATGTGGTACTCACATTTGTAATACATCGCAGGGGCTTAGAGGAGTGAAGAAGCTGAACTATGGGGAATGCTACTTGTATGTCGGCAACGGTATACGTGCAGCAGTGGAAGCCATAGGGACTTTTGATTTACTGTTACCTTCGGGTTTAATTTTAGTATTGAACAATTGTCATTACGCACCGTCTATTGTTAGAGGTGTCGTTTCAGTTTCTTTATTGTTGGATAATGGTTTTGAGCATACTTTTAATAATAATGGAATTTCGGTTTCTTTAAATTCTGTTTTTTATTTTAATGCAATTCCATTAGATGGTGTGTTTGAAATTGATATGAATAATCATGCATCCAACGGAAATGATTCTATGTATAGCATCGGAAATAAGATAATCAAGTCTAGCTTGGATTTGTCTTATTTATGGCACTGTCGTCTTGCTCATATAGGCAAGAAACACATGGAAAGGCTGCAACACGATGGGCTTTTACAAAATGTCAAAGATGATTCGTTTGACAAATGCGAATCTTGCATATCTGGGAAGATGACGAAGAAAATTTTTCATAGCAATATGGAAAAGTTAAATTGTAACACCCTAACCCGACAAGGGTAGAGATGTCACAATAATGGTGACGTATCAGAACAAACACAAGCATATGACATAAATAATACAATTGAATTTTAATGGTTACAATGGAAAATCTGAAACTACAAGGTTACAAATGAGAAATACAATAATTACTAGTCTAAATATAAGCTCTTCTAGTCATCTCTAATCCAATTAGCTAGTAAGGTCTTCTAAGTCCAAGATACTCTCCACTCATACCCAGCTTCCAAACTAAAACCTGCCGCAGGAAAAGAAATGCGGCTGAGCTACGAAAGCTCAGCGAACAGATATAAAGGTAATAAGCAGTAACAATGGGATAGTGAAGTGAGTGAAACGATACAAGGTATAACAAGAGTTAGGAAAGAAAGAAAAGTAAAAGATTATGCAGATATATCAAGAGTTAAGAAATAGTTACAATAAATAAGAGTAAAGGGAACAATAATCCACCACGAGCCCAAGTCAAATCAAGTCAAGTCAAATATCAAGTCAAGCATGTATCCGGAGGGGTGACCTCGGAATACCAGTATAAGGTTATAAGGCAAAGGAAACAGTAATCCACTACAAGACCAAATCAAATCAAATAATCAAATATCAAGGTGTACGGAGGGGAGACCTCGGTACCAATACAATATGAGGGGATACCTCCAAGGGTGGAGTAGCTAGCTCCCAAGCTGTGAAAGACGTATATTGCACACACCATCAGTCACCAAATATAACAAGTAATATAATGATAAACAAGTCAAGTCAAGTCAAATCTAGGATGCATCCATACGCCCCAGGTGGCCAAAGTCTGCCTCTACGTAACAAATCAAATCAAGTCAGGGATGGGATAGGTCATCACTCTCCTACCCTAGAGTCATGCCATCGGTGCATCAATGACATGGACATGAAACCCTCATGCCTAGTATACAAATAATGGCTCGTAGTCTCAAACTGTGGGTCAAAGGGTCAAATCAAATATCAAGTGTCCAAATCAAATTTCCATTTCAGGTGGTTCAAATCAAATTTCCATTTCAAGTATATCATGTCAAAGTTTAAGTCAAGGTTCAAAACAAAAGATCATAGCAAGGGTTCATAGCAAGGTTCAAATCAAGTGGATCATATCAAAGGTTCACAATACAAAAGGGAACATAGCAATGGCTTAGGGAATCTTAAATACGAAACAAGGATCAAAATCAAAATCATGAGAAGGAAACACCCTTACTGATAAAGGGTAGAATATCTGTACCTTATACCGCAAGTGCAAACATATCTAGAAATATAAAGATCGGAAACAACTCCATCTTCAGCGAATCTACACGAATACATGGTCGTCTTATTATTAATATCTTCTTCAAATCAGATTTCTCATTTTAGTCGGCTTTCCATTTTTAGTAACTTTCATTTATAGCAGGTTTCCAAAATTAGCAAGTTTCCATTTTTAGAAAGTTTCTTTATTTAGCAAGTTTCCAAAAATAGCAAATTTCCATAATTAGACAAATTCCACAAAGTAATTAGGTTAAGTCATTTATTAAATATTATTATGGAAATAGGGTTCATTTTAGCAAGTCATGATAGTTTAGGGTTCATTATGACAACTTTCTATATTTTAGGGTTTCAAATGTAAATATGCCAAAGTTAAGGTCCAAAATGCAAATATTACAAGTTATTCATTTTAATCCATAAGTTTCCCATAATTACAAATTTTAATCCTTTAGTTTCAACAATTTTACAAATAAAGCTATTTAATTACTTTAATTACAAATTAAACCTTATAATTAATTAAATTACAATTTAATCCTTATAATATCCATATTTACACCTTAAGCCTTCAATTATTCAAAATTGCACATTATACCCCTTACATAAATGTTTATACGAAATACCCTTCACTTTTCATAATTTACAAAAGAGCAAATGGCGCAAAAAGGTATCAAACTTAGGGTCCATTTCCAATCAAGGTACTTTTCTTTTTTTCTTGCATAAAAAAGTACCCAACAATTCTTTTGGCGGATTTGGGTTTTTCACTAACGTTCGTTAACTCAGTTCGTTAGTAAGTTACACGTTTGGTCCTCGAATTCGTTAACTCAGTTCATGCAACATCCAAAAACAATTTCGATTTTTTTTTTACATGTTTGGTCCTCGAATTCTAATACTCATTTCATGCAACATCCAAAAAAAAATTCAAAAAATATTTAAAAAAAATTATCAAAAAAATATTTTCTTAAAATATTTAAATATTACTTTTTAAATTACTTTTTTTTCGAAAAATATTTGAAAAAAAAAATTAAAAAAAATATATTTCGAAAAAATTAAAAATATTTTGGAAAAAATTAAAAAAAAATTCGAAAAAATTTAAAAAAATTTCGAAAAAATATTTCGAAAAAAAAATTTCGAAAAATATTTCGAAAAAATATTTGAAAAAAATATTTGAAAAAAAATTAAAAAAAAAAGTTCGAATATTTTTTTCGAAAAATATAATTTTTTCGAAAAAATATATATATTATTTTTCAAATATTTTTTCGAAAATATTTTTAATTTTTTTAAAAAAAATTAAAAAAAAAAATTCGAAAAAATATTTTCGAAAAAATTAAAAATATATTTTTTCGAAAATATATATTTGAAAATATATATATATATATATATATATATATATATATATATATATATTAGGGCTGTAAACGAGCCGAGCTGAGCCGAGCCAGGGTAGGCTTGGGCTCGGCTCGTTTAAAAATCGAGCCGAGCCGGCTTGGCTCGTTTATTTATACGAGCCGAAAAGTTGAGCTCGGGCTCGGCTCGTCAAATACTCGAGCCAGCTTGTGGCTCGTCGAGCCCGCTCGTTTACATTGAATGGGATATACTTTAACATAAAAAAATAAAAAATAAGCTACACGATTTTAATCCAGGTCAAAATGTCAAATACTAATTCAATTCTAATAAAAATTAGTTCTGCAGTTCTGCAATATGGCCATCAAAGTAATTAACAAAATAACAGACTTGAGTTTCTTTCATCTAGAAGTTAACAAAATAGCATTTCCAAAAACTTGAATTACTCTTTCATCTAGTCTTTAACTATATATTTGTCTAACATTACAGCGACACATAAGCGTAGAAATGCCACCTCAATGATGACTCAATGATGACATGGCATTTTAATGATGACATGGCACACACTAAGCATGCACTAAAATTCGGAATTATAAAAATTTGCCATTAGTGAGAATCGAACCCATGATCTTTGCTTAATGAAACAAGCATGCCTACCACTAGATCACTTAATGATTTGTGTTCAAATCTTTCAAAACAATAACTACATGCTTATAAATCACCGAAAATACATGCATTAATTCGTTTTAAGCATGTCATTTATAGGAAAGATTGATTTGAATATTTCAAACCGAATTACATTTATTCATCAAACCTACAATCAAGGGATATAGGTTGCAACTATCAATTATATGTTACAAACACTTCAATGGTTTCCTAGAATAAAGGGATTACTATGAGATAATGAGGGAAACAATTAAGGTATTGTTATTCAAAATTTCAATTTTTTCAAAATTTATTTCAAATTTATTTCAATTTCATTTTGAATGGAAAACCCTAAACCTTCGCTATATATTAGATGTAATTTTGTTTTTCATCTTTCACGAATCATTTTCATATCCTCTGTATCAAAGTTACTAATCATGAGCAAGAATTCTCATACCAGGTTTGCAAATAAGGGCAAGTCTCCAAGCAGTAGTTCCTTCAAATCTCCTGGTATTCATTTAGTTATCAAAACGATTTCAATAATTTTTTCATTTATGTATTCAAATGTATACGATCGTGGTATTAATTTAGTTATCCAGACGATTTAAATATTTTTTTCATTTATGTATTCAAATGTTTAATGTATATAGTTACTGTATACTCAAATGTATGAAACCATTTCAGTTTTACATTGTCTAATACAATTTTTAATGGTTACATGAACGTTTTTCATCGTTACAGTTAATGTAGCTGATTTGAAAATCACTAAACTTGAAGATGTGGACCCCATGATCGATGACATTGCTGTGAAAGCGCGCTGCATATCGCTATGGCATTCCCACAGAAAAGGCGATGAAAAAAACCCGTATAGCCTTGATTGTGTTTTACAAGATGAAGAGGTAGTGTATATTTTTTATTTTTATTTGTTTAATTAATTAAGTTCATTATAAATGTATGTTATATTAAAATGATTCAAGTTTTTTTTTAATAACAGGGTACCAGGATTGAGGTTTATATCAAAAGGGAATTCAAGTATGCTTTCGAGCCACTCTTAGTTGAGGGCCAGTGCTACGTTATATCTAATTTTGCGGTTGCAGAAAATGGTGGCACGTTACCATTGTTGCCTCACAAATGGAAGATCGTATTTTATCGACACACAATTTTGACACGGATTGACCCGTTCAATGAAGACCTCCATGGTTTCCAGTTTGAACCATTCAATTCACTTCTTGATGTGAGCAACAGATATGAAACTTCTGATTATGTTGGTATGTATGATTATTAATATTTTGTTTACTTTTCATTAACATTGAATACATTTGCAGCAATTGTGGAAGCCTTGAATGATAATTCTTACTCATGATTAGTAAATTTGATACAAATGATATGAATATGTTTTGTGATATTTGAAAAATAATGATAGACCAAATGTACAAAATGATGTAAAAATTCAATTACTATATATGACTCAGTAAAGGCATTGGCATTACTTGTATAAAATATGTTGTAAATCTCAATTACAGATGTTGTTGGTACCGTTGTTGCCATTGGTGATATTGTCCCTGTCAATTCTAAATGGGGCAAAAAGACTCGCAGGGATGTTTTGCTTGAAGATGCTCAGTAAGTCCTCATTTTTTCACAATCATATTTCATATAATCATAAAATATCCATATACATTTACTGAATTTCATCTTATTTGTCTGTAGGTCTTTCAGAATCAAACTCACTTTTTAGGACAATTGGGCAAGCATGTGGAACGACTATTCACAAAAGCGTGATACATTAGGATGTCTCATTGTCATAGTACAACTTGGTAAAGTCAAATACTGGGATGGTAAGTATAGTTATTGATGCATTCTGTAAATTATCATGTGTATCATCATCATATTTTTCTAACCTATTTTGAAATTATAATATCATATTATGTTTTACCGTATAGATACTCCTGCTGTTCATAATGCTCTTTTCGGCACGAAGGTATTCATGGACTCTTCTATGCCAGAAATTGTCAACTTCAGGAAAAGGTAATGTTGTACACAAAATCATGTTATTAACACGAAGATTTTAATTAACTTAATAATATCCTGATAAATAGTACACATCTATATCTGCTTCAGTTTACAGGAACGTGAGGATTTCAATGAAACGGACTTTAAGATCGAGTTATACACTCCACCCAAAAAGATTGAAAGCCCATCGGAGTTCATGTCTGGCTGCGTTAAGCAAATGGTGGGAACGATCCGTGATACACATCCTGTAAGTGTTTATTTAACTCTTCTTTGTACATCATAAATGTTATTGACATATTTTCCATCACCATTGCCTTGAATTGAATCAACGACTACCCCAAAATAAAGTTACACTAACTATGGTCATATGTTTTTTTAAAAGGATTCACAATGTGTGGTTTATGCTACCATACATAAAATTATGCAAGATGAAGGTTAGGCCTACACGGCATGTAAAATATGCAACAAGCGCGTTGAAATCATACCTGCTAAGGCTTATGGCCCATCAAGAAACCGCAAACCAACATTCCATTGTGAGAGTCATGGGACGGTTAATGCGGCACCAGTGTATGATTTGTGTAAAACCCTAAATTCTGAATTTCTAATTTCACGTCTAATTTTGAATTTTTCTTAAGTCATGAACGCGATCAATTACAAACCTAAACCATACGTTATAAATAATAACACAATTAATAAAAATTTACTTAACATCTGCCTAATATAAATATTTGTTATACAAATAAAAATAATATCAAACGTTAAAGGATCATACGGGCTGACCCAAGAATTTGTATACACTCTCTTGAAATCGAAAATATGAAAATCCGAATGGATAATCACCAGCTTCATAAAATCGGATTAGTCGCACAATCTTTCCCCAAAATTCGGCATTCAATCATTAATTAAAATATACACTTGCCTTGTAACCTTTCTATTATTTTTATTAATAAACGACTTTCCCATTTTGTGTCCCATTCGAATGCAAGAACACCCAATATTATATTTGATAATCAGATGGCAAGAAACTCAATTATATTAAACGTCACACCCAAAATTTTAAAGATAGCAGTTCCACAATTTAGTCCATGATTTACGCCCATATGAGACAACCGAATTATACAATCTGTTCCCTTAAATTTCGGCTCCATCATGCTCTAATAGAGCTGGCACATTGAGAAAAATTAAACACACATAATAGACATTTAAAAGCTTTCCTGTTCTGCCCACGCTCCTCCCCTAACTTTTGATATAGTATAGTTCATTTTTCCACCTCCCTTCACACGAGTCAACAAAACAAGAACACACAACAAGAATATTTACACCGATCCATCATCAGAAGAAAAACACAAAGAAACCCACAACTCTTGCTTGCTTTTTCTCTAAGACCAAGTGTTCAAAGGACGTTTGCTGAGAAGTAGTTCGAGGGTAATAAGGCTACTGCTGTGGTTCGTGAGCATGGGTATTGAATTTGTGGGTCCCTTATTCTTGTTCCCTTCTCCTTGCTTCGTCACATCAGTAAGGTATCACCAAGACTCTTATTTTCTTGTTCCATTCGACACACACATGTTTGTCTAATCTGAATCTATAACACACTAAAACCCGACTCTTTCATATGCCAATCTGATCTGTTAATATTGCTACTCGTCATATATGCTCCATAGAAGGACCACATAAAATCATACATGTACTAAAGGAATTATGCGCCACATAAAATACTAAAAAAAAAAAAAAAAAAAAAAAAAAAAAAAAAAAAAACTCGGTTAAGATTGTTGTGTCGACTTCTGTCTCGGCATTCTACTGGTTATGCTCATTAAATACTCGACCTAAATCTGGAAACACTAAATGACAAGAAGAACTTTTGTGTGATAATATGCTACGTATACCTCGTTAAGTCTGATGTTAAAATCCTACTGGTCGGTGTGAGTTATGGGTCGACTTATGTTTGGTTTAGGCAGCGATGTCTAGAAGGGTTGGGTTATGAATATACGTGTGGACATTGCATGCTTGGGTTCACGAGTTTGGTCACGTTTGCATGAAAACTGGGTGAGTGTCTGTATGAGTGAATGTCGATCTATAAAAGGGCTGTTGGGGTTGCGATAGTATGCGTGAGCTGTTGACTTGAAACTGGAAAGTGATTTATAATATATATAAGGTGAGGAATTGCATGTCGATACCAGTTCTATTTTGGAGTTGAAAATCAGTGTTTCATAAGTCTTTGATTTGGTTTTTTTTTTTAAAATCATGCATATAGTATAATGAGTGGTTGTGATGTATTTGCATGTGTGTGTAGGGTCAAAGCTGATATCGACATTGTGTTTGCATGTATTATCCGTACTAAAAATTGGAAAAAGGGAACTAAGAAAAAAATAAAAGGGTCATGCGTGTGTTTGCATGTGAATAATGAGTGGTTGTGATGAGACTCATGTAATATGTGGGCTCATTATGTTGCATTGTGTGTGTAGGGTCAAAGCTGTCACGTGTTGGAATAATTGTCACTGTGATCATACAATTTAAGAGTTTGGATGAAAAGTAGACCAAAAAGGAATTGTTAAACATATCAGAATGTAATATAAATGTTCATACAGTAAACAAAATAAAAGTAAGTTAATTTGGATAACAATAAGAAGTAAAAGTAGTTATGACACTAAATATGGACTTAAACACTAAATGATTATTAATTCAGGAAGACATGGAAGAGGGAGTAGCTTGTGATCCTTGTGTTTCCTGCCTTCATTTCGGTCGGTATAAGGTACAGATATTCTGCTCTTCTTGTAAAGAGCCATCGTCTCATTTCTGATTCCTGTTTCATTGTTATGTTTCCCCTTGTATTGTGAACCATAGATTTGGACCTTTGCTTTAACCTTTGTCTTGAACCTTGTCATGAATCTGAACTTGAACCTTGATACACTTGATATGAACCATTAGACTTGAACCTTTGTCTTGAACCCTGCTATGACACTTGACATGACTTGTTCACCCCTGATAACCTGGATAATTAAGACCTTGGGTACTTGAAGGTTCATAGGATTTTATAACTACTTTTTAGTTAAATATGAAGAGGTTTTGAACATTTCCTTAAAAGACTTTTATTATGAAAACTGTTCTACCGATCATTTTATTAAAACCATGTAAAAAGGATTTCTTTTAATAAACTATTATGAACCTTCTAGTATTGACTTCCTAATATTTGACCTCCCTGATATGGACCTCCTGATAATGAACCCCTGCATTTATCTCCTGTCTTGAACCCTGATATGAACCCTGATATGATTCTTGACATTTGATACCTGAGACTTGACACTGGATACCCGAGACTTGATACCTGACCTTGACCCACAGTTTGAGACTACGAGCCATCTACTAGGCATGAGGGTTTCATGTCCATGTCGGTGATGCACCGCCGGCATGACTAGTGTGTAGCCCTAGTGATTTGGTTACGCCGTCCCCGATCTTGACTTGATTTATTACGTAGAGGAAGAACCTTGTGGCCTGCGGGGGCGTATGGATGCATCCTAGACTTGTCTTGTTCTTGTTACTTGTATTACTTGGTGACTGGCGAGTGTGTGCGATACACGCCTTTCACACCCCTGGGAGCTAGCTACTCCACCCCTGGAGGTATCCCCTCACCTTGTACTTGGTATGCTGAGGTCACCCCTCCATACACCCTGAGATGTGACTTGATACGGTTTGACTTTGAGATTGATTTTGAGTTTTGGGCTCGTAGTGGATTACTGTTTTCCTGAAACCTTATGACCTGACACTTGACCTGACATTTGACCTGACTTGATTTGACTTGGGTTTGTGGTGGATTTCTGGTTATGTTACCCTGTGACTTGATACTGGACTTGACTTGATTTCGACTTGGGCTGGTGGTGGGTTCTGGTTTCATTGCACCTACCTTTGTAACCATTCTTAGTTCCTGGTATGTCTGCATAACTCTTGTATTCCTTTTCCTGACTCTTGTTACTCCTGGTATTATTTCTTTTACTTTATTATCCCGTTACTACTGCTTTGTTTCCGTTATATCTGTTCACTGGGCTTTTTAAGCTCAGCCGCACGTTTTCTTTTCGTGTGCGGCAGGTTATAAGCAGGACGACGGGTTTGGGTATGAGTGAAGAGACTTTTGGACTTAGAAGACCTTGATAGTTATTCTGGAGTAGAAGTCATTAGAAGGATTGCATTTGCAGACTTAAGATTTAGTTTTGTTTCATTCTTAACCTTATAATGTTAGTATTTCATTTGTAACCTTTGACATTTTATTGTATTACTATTGAAGTATGCTTTGTTTGATCTGATATGAAACCATTAACGTGACATCTTTACCCTTGCCGGGTTGGGGTGTTACAATTATGGTATCAGAGAGACAGGCTGCGATTTCGTAATACATTTACCCTTGACCTGTGTAAGTTTGGACCACTAAGTTTCCACTGTAGGCGCTCATAAGATGACCTGTAAGAATTGCTCTAGGATTTCCCTATAGGAGCTTAAGTTCTGACCAGTGAGGAATGGGTAGACTATAAGGCATTTGTTTAAGTATCTTTGCTTCCGCAATACTCTGATTCGGGCCTTACTTTTGGTTTAAGCCTGTTGAATCCCTCTTGGAGATTGAAAGCTTATGTCTTACACCTAAGATTTGAAACCTAATTAAGTTTGAAACATTGAGACTTGCACAGAAAATTCCTGACACTATTTGATCCTTATCTCCGGATTCTGACTCTGACCTCTGATCCTTTGTTAATCATGTGAAACCTCTTCGGGCAATTCTGAGAATCTCCATAGCGATGACGTACTCGATACGTTCTGTTGTTTGTCTCTTGCTTTTGATAAGCATCTGTGAATTTTCTGACGCTATTTGACCTCGTCTTACCCCTCTCTATTCCCTATGAAAAGTCTTGTAGTGTTTAACCATGAGTATAAGGATGTTTTCCTTTCACTTTTGAACGATAAGATTTACCTTGTTGATCCGTCTTTCTTGGATAGTCAACTTCGATTTTTTATTTTGATAAGGGATTGGTTGTTTGAGCATTCGAGATTTTGACAACAACGGCGGCTACCCCGAAGAGTGAAGACATCCCTTACAAGGCAGAGGTGTTGGCGATGCAGAAGAAGAAATCTACTCAAGACGGCGAACCTGGAGCTGATGAAGACATGCAGACTAACTTCCCTATTCACCTTGGTTGTACTAAGATGAATTGAGAGCGGAAGCAGACTGGATGATGAAGGATCGTGTCAAGAAATTCTCATTTCTCCATCACATCCCAAGGAGAACTGCAGATACAAGTTCACGATTTTGTTTCGCTTCTTGATTGATGGACTCACTTAAACTTCGTTAAATAATAGTAAGACCCTCTAATGATTTAAGTTCCTGAGAAGCATTTCAGTTCCGTGTCTATTCGTACGTTCGATGATGGTTTTGTTCTGGGGAAATTTTGGCGAATTGTGGAAGATTTGACGCTTGTGGACGGTGTACCTTATTCTGCTAGGCAATCTGGGATTTCGATACTCTTACAAGTAGTTTGTTTTTCCCTCTTGATTATGACCTTGTTTTTGTTGACCTCTGAGACTGTAGAAGTACTAGGTGGATGAAGATAGATTGTTTTGCTTACGACTCGAGATAAAGTATGATCATCATGAAGGCATATTTATGCGGTGATGGTATTATTAACGTGATAATACTTACACCATATAACGTGCCCTCATTGTGGCCATAGGATATCTTGGGAAGTACCTAAGAAGTTTAGAACTTGATTCCCGATGGATTATCTGTGATTAGTGAGACCTTAGGTTCATTCTACCTATGCGTATACTCTGCCTTCGTTCGTCAAATATCTGGATTAGTTTGGATTCTTGTGTTGCATTCTGTTGACCTCAGTTATGAACCTTAAACTCTTTGAAGAGCTCTCTACTGTAGATACAATTAATTCGATTTGAAATTCTTGTTCGCATTCCGTATGAGTATTCCGTTCTCCTTCTCCCTGCTTCCTGCAAATTTCGAGGACGAAATTTTTCTGTTAGAGGGGAAGAGTTGTAAAACCCTAAATTCTGAATTTCTAATTTCACGTCTAATTTTGAATTTTTCTTAAGTCATGAACGCGATCAATTACAAACCTAAACCATACGTTATAAATAATAACACAATTAATAAAAATTTACTTAACATCTGCCTAATATAAATATTTGTTATACAAATAAAAATAATATCAAACGTTAAAGGATCATACGGGCTGACCCAAGAATTTGTATACACTCTCTTGAAATCGAAAATATGAAAATCCGAATGGATAATCACCAACTTCATAAAATCGGATTAGTTGCATAATCTGTTCCCAAAATTCGGCATTCAATCATTAAGTAAAATATACACTTGCCTTGTAACCTTTCTATTATTTTTATTAATAAACGACTTTCCCATTTTGTTTCCCATTCGAATGCAAGAACACCCAATATTATATTTGATAATCAGATGGCAAGAAACTCAATTATATTAAACGTCACACCCAAAATTTTAAAGATAGCAGTTCCACAATTTAGTCCATGATTTACGCCCATATGAGACAACCGAATTATACAATCTGTTCCCTTAAATTTCGGCTCCATCATGCTCTAATATAGCTGGCACATTGAGAAAAATTAAACACACATAATAGACATTTAAAAGCTTTCCTGTTCTGCCCACGCTCCTCCCCTAACTTTTGATATAGTATAGTTCATTTTTCCACCTCCCTTCACACGAGTCAACAAAACAAGAACACACAACAAGAATATTTACACCGATCCACCATCAGAAGAAAAACACAAAGAAACCCACAACTCTCGCTTGCTTTCTCTCTAAGACCAAGTGTTCAAAGGACGTTTGCTGAGAAGTAGTTCGAGGGTAATAAGGCTACTGCTGTGGTTCGTGAGCATGGGTATTGAATTTGTGGGTCCCTTATTCTTGTTCCCTTCTCCTTGCTTCGTCACATCAGTAAGGTATCACCAAGACTCTTATTTTCTTGTTCCATTCGACACACACATGTTTGTCTAATCTGAATCTATAACACACTAAAACCCGACTCTTTCATATGCCAATCTGATCTGTTAATATTGCTACTCGTGATATATGCTCCATAGAAGGACCACATAAAATCATACATGTACTAAAGGAATTATGCGCCACATAAAATACTAAAAAAAAAAAAAAAAAAAAAAAAAAAAAAAAAAAAACTCGGTTAAGATTGTTGTGTCGACTTCTGTCTCGGCATTCTACTGGTTATGCTCATTAAATACTCGACCTAAATCTGGAAACACTAAATGACAAGAAGAACTTTTGTGTGATAATATGCTACGTATACCTCGTTAAGTCTGATGTTAAAATCCTACTGGTCGGTGTGAGTTATGGGTCGACTTATGTTTGGTTTAGGCAGCGATGTCTAGAAGGGTTGGGTTATGAATATACGTGTGGACATTGCATGCTTGGGTTCACGAGTTTGGTCACGTTTGCATGAAAACTGGGTGAGTGTCTGTATGAGTGAATGTCGATCTATAAAAGGGCTGTTGGGGTTGCGATAGTATGCGTGAGCTGTTGACTTGAAACTGGAAAGTGATTTATAATATATATAAGGTGAGGAATTGCATGTCGATACCAGTTCTATTTTGGAGTTGAAAATCAGTGTTTCATAAGTCTTTGATTTGGTTTTTTTTTTAAAATCATGCATATAGTATAATGAGTGGTTGTGATGTATTTGCATGTGTGTGTAGGGTCAAAGCTGATATCGACATTGTGTTTGCATGTATTATCCGTACTAAAAATTGGAAAAAGGGAACTAAGAAAAAAATAAAAGGGTCATGCGTGTGTTTGCATGTGAATAATGAGTGGTTGTGATGAGACTCATGTAATATGTGGGCTCATTATGTTGCATTGTGTGTGTAGGGTCAAAGCTGTCACGTGTTGGAATAATTGTCACTGTGATCATACAATTTAAGAGTTTGGATGAAAAGTAGACCAAAAAGGAATTGTTAAACATATCAGAATGTAATATAAATGTTCATACAGTAAACAAAATAAAAGTAAGTTAATTTGGATAACAATAAGAAGTAAAAGTAGTTATGACACTAAATATGGACTTAAACACTAAATGATTATTAATTCAGGAAGACATGGAAGAGGGAGTAGCTTGTGATCCTTGTGTTTCCTGCCTTCATTTCGGTCGGTATAAGGTACAGATATTCTGCTCTTCTTGTAAAGAGCCATCGTCTCATTTCTGATTCCTGTTTCATTGTTATGTTTCCCCTTGTATTGTGAACCATAGATTTGGACCTTTGCTTTAACCTTTGTCTTGAACCTTGTCATGAATCTGAACTTGAACCTTGATACACTTGATATGAACCATTAGACTTGAACCTTTGTCTTGAACCCTGCTATGACACTTGACATGACTTGTTCACCCCTGATAACCTGGATAATTAAGACCTTGGGTACTTGAAGGTTCATAGGATTTTATAACTACTTTTTAGTTAAATATGAAGAGGTTTTGAACATTTCCTTAAAAGACTTTTATTATGAAAACTGTTCTACCGATCATTTTATTAAAACCATGTAAAAAGGATTTCTTTTAATAAACTATTATGAACCTTCTAGTATTGACTTCCTAATATTTGACCTCCCTGATATGGACCTCCTGATAATGAACCCCTGCATTTATCTCCTGTCTTGAACCCTGATATGAACCCTGATATGATTCTTAACATTTGATACCTGAGACTTGACACTGGATACCCGAGACTTGATACCTGACCTTGACCCACAGTTTGAGACTACGAGCCATCTACTAGGCATGAGGGTTTCATGTCCATGTCGGTGATGCACCGCCTGCATGACTAGTGTGTAGCCCTAGTGATTTGGTTACGCCGTCCCCGATCTTGACTTGATTTATTACGTAGAGGAAGAACCTTGTGGCCTGCGGGGGCGTATGGATGCATCCTAGACTTGTCTTGTTCTTGTTACTTGTATTACTTGGTGACTGGCGAGTGTGTGCGATACACGCCTTTCACACCCCTGGGAGCTAGCTACTCCACCCCTGGAGGTATCCCCTCACCTTGTACTTGGTATGCTGAGGTCACCCCTCCATACACCCTGAGATGTGACTTGATACGGTTTGACTTTGAGATTGATTTTGAGTTTTGGGCTCGTAGTGGATTACTGTTTTCCTGAAACCTTATGACCTGACACTTGACCTGACATTTGACCTGACTTGATTTGACTTGGGTTTGTGGTGGATTTCTGGTTATGTTACCCTGTGACTTGATACTGGACTTGACTTGATTTCGACTTGGGCTGGTGGTGGGTTCTGGTTTCATTGCACCTACCTTTGTAACCATTCTTAGTTCCTGGTATGTCTGCATAACTCTTGTATTCCTTTTCCTGACTCTTGTTACTCCTGGTATTATTTCTTTTACTTTATTATCCCGTTACTACTGCTTTGTTTCTGTTATATCTGTTCACTGGGCTTTTTAAGCTCAGCCGCACGTTTTCTTTTCGTGTGCGGCAGGTTATAAGCAGGACGACGGGTTTGGGTATGAGTGAAGAGACTTTTGGACTTAGAAGACCTTGATAGTTATTCTGGAGTAGAAGTCATTAGAAGGATTGCATTTGCAGACTTAGTATTTAGTTTTGTTTCATTCTTAACCTTAGAACGTTAGTATTTCATTTGTAACCTTTGACATTTTATTGTATTACTATTGAAGTATGCTTTGTTTGATCTGATATGAAACCATTAACGTGACATCTTTACCCTTGCCGGGTTGGGGTGTTACAATTTGTGTACATTCATTAGGACTAATTGATATAACTATAATGTCTGTTCTAAAATTACTTATGTTGCTATTTTTTTATACTTGACCAGGTTCAAGTTAATTCTTCGTTTCGCTGACGAAACAGGGTCTGCATCCGCTGTCTTTTTTAACTCAACTGTGTTTAAATTGTGCGGGAAGACTGCTTGGGATATAATGGAAAAAAAAGGAATGAATCCGGATGAGTATTTCCCGGACGACTTGGATGTGATTGTTGGGAAAAAGGCGCTGTTAAAGATATACTATTCTGAATATAACCATAGTAGGAACAGTCACAAGTATAGGTGTGATGCTGTGTGTCAAGATCCTGATGTTATATCGTACTTCCAGGATGGCTTTCTAGAATCCGACGTACGTAAACATACAATTATAATATTTAATTTATTTGCATAATCTTATGTATAAGTATCAAATATCATACTTGTGCGTCATTGCAGGATCAATCTGACCAGTTTAAGACACCAATTATGCTTCTTAAACCACCAAGGCCTCCGAAATCAACATACCCGGGTGTCACAAAGACATTGGATCTCGATACTCCACCCACGAAAAATAACGAAACATCAAGCAATGTTGATGGCAATACGAAGCAGTCTCCTGGCAGTTCTGATGGTTCCAATGAGAAAAAACGTGAGCGTGTTGAATACATTGACCTTGAAGATTATCCCAGTGACTTGGAGGATGCAGAGCCTAATCCACTAAAAAAACCAATGGTTCAAGTGAAGATCGAGAAGGATCCTTGAGCAAACTATAACGTGCCATGAGGAATGTTTATACTACGTTTCTTTACATTGAATAAATTTTGCTATGTTATGAACAATTTCTATTTTCGTTTACATTTGGTTTGGTTTTTTCATAAAGGTTCATTACCTTAGACAATTTTATGTTTTTATTTATTTATATGGTTTGTTTGTTTCACCACATGTTTATGTTCTGTTTTGAACAAGGTTTTAAGTTTAATTCATCCTCTGATACATTTACAAGTACAAAATTGCAAAACCATTCCTTAAACTAAAATGCCTAAACCACTTCACACAAGGAGTTCCCCTTTTCGATACGGATAATTGAAGGCATACTAATCTAATGTTGATACACTAAAAGTATAAAACTATTCTCTAGACCAAAGTGTTCCATGTAATTGAATATTAATCCTGAAACATGAATATATTCAAACAAAGATTCATTTGCATAAGCAAGCATTAAGTTACATAACATAACATATATAAGTTATAAGCATCTAATCACAACCTCTTTCGTTCAACTAAGAACCAACATTTCACCAATTGCAACCATGGATTTCAAGTTTAGATTAATTACTTATATTTATATTCCTTGCAAATCCAACATTAGTCCATATATACAGGCATATACAATGCCTAATCAAAAGGTAGTAAAAGGCTATCATATAGCTAACAGATAAACATCTTAACAAAAGACACTAACCCAACAAGATTTTTTAACACCCTAATCATGAAGATCCATCACAAAGATGTGATGATCCTTCTCTGCCCGCCCTTCTCTAGCAATTTCAAGTACAGCAACCAACCCAGCTAGCATCCTAGCCTCTCTATCAGCTGTCTCATTCATCGCCTCCACCACATCTTTAGCTACTTCATTATTTGGGCTCAAAGTATTGGTTTCAGCGGTCAACACTTCACGGTTTTCAGCAGTGGCTCGAAGCTCATCACATATCTCCCCAAGAAGCTGAATACGCACCTCAAGCTCAGCTCTCTCCTGTCTAAACAAAGACCTAAAACAATCTTGAAGACGATCGGATCCACAAGCCTCCTTCATTTTTTCGATATGTGGAAGAGTCCCCATGACCTTATTCTGATCCAAGTTAGGTGATAGAATATTTGTAGGTTAGAATAAAAGATAGGAAAATGTTATAATGTGTTTAGTAATTATATACTTGGATGAAAACATATTGGGAAATGATTTTCTAATAGTAGAACCGCCTTCATATCTTCCATTCAATATAAGTCACTCAAATACTACTAAAGATCTTGATTGTGGTAAACTAGACTTGAACAATGCTTCTATCAGTTCCATTTCCCATGCAATAAAGGCAATAGAGTGCAAACACATATAAATATTAGATACACTTTTATTCACATAAATACCTTAAGAAATAAATACAATAAAACATAAAAAAAAAAAAAAAAAAAAAAAAAAAAAAAAAAAAAAAAATTAGTATAATCACATTTTGAGAAAAATAATATCACATTCTTATATACAAATTAACTTTTCAATTAACCCTACAACATCTTATAAAATAAATAAACAGTAAAGAAAACAACACCACAAATCGTTAAATTTCTATTTTATATTGTAAACACAAAATGTGGTTAATCCCGCGATAGAACACCCTAATATTATTGTTAAAGGTTTAAAAGGGTTGATGTCTTTGGTGCGAGTGTGTCCCACGCTTTGCTTACCTTCATTGCTTTATATATATATATATATATATATATATATATATATATATATATATATATATATATATATATATATATATATATATATATATTTTAAACTTTCCTATTGAGGTTTGTTTATAACGTCATAAAGAAATACTTTTTTTACAAATCAATATTGGAACAAATAACAATTATTTAAGAGAAAAAAGGACTCAAGGAAAATAGTGAATAAACAATATACTTAACTAAGTGGAATTTGAAATAAGCTACCAAGCTCATACAAGGTGGACTGCAAATTGACTTTGTAGCCTAATAAATAATAAAAACAATGTAAATAAACAATTCAAAACATAGTAAGGTAAACCGATTAGGAAATTAGCATCAAATACGATTAAGTAGATAAGGTGGCATTTGCAGCCCAAAGCAGTCTAATTAGGTACTTTTGAGCTCAATAATGAGCTCAGAAGCAGTAAGCAAATCTACATACAATCCAAAATACATGACAACCATTCAGGAAATAACCACTAGAACAACTGGAAAGATTAAACGATGTCTATCCATAACAGCTTACTACACGGACAACCATACAGAGTTTTATGCATCAGCAAGTATGTCTTAACACATATGAAACACTGGGATGAGAACTGGGGTACGTGAAGGCAAATAAACACTGACGTCTGCAACAGTGTCAACAAGCTTGAACCTAACCATTTTGTTTGGTTGCCATTGACATAACTCAACAATTTCGTTCCACCTGCATTTGATCGTCACGTGATTCTTGCTATTTGGCCTGTCACTATGAGGTTCCACATCCACATCCATGTATAACTCTTCTTCTTCATTGTACCTCAGGAGTGCGTTGTGGTACTGCCACATCTCATGTGCCTTCACAAACTCATGAGGTATGTTCTGCATTTTTATTAAATTTGTTATAACCAAGGTGATAATGGAATATAGTTAACATAGGAAATATGTATCTGAATGTTTAAACCCAAATACACTAACATGTCATCTCACAGAAAGTTGGAACAGAGAACACAATATGTAAACATTTACCCAAAATTTTACTGAATAATATTTCCAAAATAACAAAACAAAATTTTGAACAATAACATTATGTTAATTAAATGCAAGAGGAAATGGTTAAAAAACGAAGACTTATATGGCAAACGACTTAATGTTATTGTTCTAACAAAGTTTAATGGATCAAGAACTAATTAAAAGGGTTCTAACAAACAATTAACCTTAAAGCATCATATTTGAAAACCAAGGTTACCCAAAAACGAAAACAAAAAAGTGCTTACAAAGCATTGAAATAAGCCAACTGAACAATCTAAACACTCAAATAGCTTATTGCTTTAATAGAAGAAACAGGAAAAAGGTCTTTTTTAGCATTTAATAAACCAATAGAACATCTCGAAAAGCTTATTGCTTCTAAACTTAATAAAGACACAAAACAGTGCTCATATAAGCTAATAAGCCAATTGAACAATCCAAAAAGGTAATAAACCAAAGCTAAACACTGGAATTGAAAATTATTGATTTTTTACCAAAAAAGTAATTATCTAGCACTAATATATATAAGCTACTAAGCCAATAAAACAATTCAAGCACTCAGAATAACATGATCCAAACACTCAAAAAGCTTCTTGCTTTTAAAACTAACACACAAAAAAGTGCTTACAGCAAAGCATTGAAATAAGCCAACTGAACAATCTAAACACTCAAATAGCTTATTGATTTTATAGAAGAAACAGGAAAAAGGTCTATTTTTTTAGCATATAAACTAAAAAAGACATAAAACAGAGCTCAAAAAGCTTAATTAATGGCCGAAGTCGATTCTAAACTTCAATTATTTGAATCTGTATGATGGGATTATTTATAGAACAGAATTGAAAAGGTAAAGTTTGTATTGAATGGTGATGGGCTTTAGTTTACATGAATCTAAAGTACATTAAAGTACATTTGTTCTTTCTTATTTACATATTTGCCCCTATGGACTTTTTTTCTTTGACTACACCATAGAAAATTTGCAAATAAAACAACTTTTTTTTTTTTTTTTTTTTTTGAAAAGCAAAAAAAAAAAAAAAAAAAAAAAAAAAAAGGGAGCGTTGTAATGAACACAGTAATTTTACTTTTTTTGGTTGGGTTACAGGTTATGAATAATGTTAGAAGCAAGTGGAAAATGATCGTTGGAAGTAATTTACTACATGTCAGAAGCAGGTGGAAAATGAACGTTTCAGCCCATAATTGTTAAAAAACGAAGACTTATATGGCAAAAACATGTTGTGTTTAGCATCGACGAAGTTCACAATGACTGAATTGAAAATATAAATTGCCTACTTACCAGATGGCCTCTGTCTGTCACATATGCCACAATTTGAGCGTAAAAACAATTGTCCTCATTCTCATGCTCCATGTGCCCATCCCAATCGCACATGTGTTGCATTCTCTTATCTACATTCAAAGTAAGCAAACACAAAACAATTAACTGCAACTTGAGTTTGTAAAAGGTGAAATGGAAATAAGCTAACAGAGTATGCAAGTATTAACTCCCGTAATAAGATAATACAAGTATTAACTCCCGTAAGCAACCATAAATTTAAAAGTATGATATGTAATGCTTTTTAAGCTCCCTTATTAACTACATGTATTGTGCATAAAATTTCATTGACCTACCTTCATCTATACTGCTTCTCACAAATGGCTTTCTTGAGCTCAGTACCATTCGTTCTACCCTTTCCTGACGCATCTCCAAACCATTGCCACCAAACGGCATGAGCGAAACAGAATTGTTTAACAGATTTGTCAAAACCAATCTTGTGCCAACAGTAAGGTTTTTAATTTGAACCAATATATGCCATCCATTACCTCCAAACACATCCACATGCCTACCTTCTTCCACAATCTCAATCTCACGATGTGTCACAGTTGCTACCAGCACGCCGCTCACATAAACCCGGAATTCAGGATTATTTTCCTTGGTAAAGAAACCACAAGGAATGGGCTGCATAACAGTTTTGTTTTAAGACAAAAAATTTGACATGTAAGTATTGGTTTTCATTAAATTTATAACAAATGTATGTAATACAATGATGTAAATTAGTGAATTTACCGGAGATTGTTCAAGGTCATCCAAAGTAAGCAAGCATCGACGCTGCCTGTAACCTACGACACTCAGGTTGTATCCACTCATCTCATACCCGTCATTCTTATATGCCGTCACGTAGTACGTATCTTCTTCTTGACGTATGAAATGAAATGTGGCCACCTCGGTATATTTGCTGTCATCTAAAAATGCCCGCCACTCACTTTCATACAGCTTTAAACAATTACCCCCAGCCATTTTCACATAAACCTTGTGCTTGGTTCCTCTATTGTGTATTAAGTAAACAAATCCGTTTTTAGGGTACATTCTTTCCGTAAACAGAGATGGAAGAAGCTGAAATTAATAAACGTTGTCCGTGTATTAATTTTAACAATCTTAAATAAATGGTTAATGTATATAGTTTTTTCAAATAGAAAATACATGTAGTGTTCTAATGTTTCGGTGGTTTGCTTCCACTAGAAATTGAAAGTTCATTCTGTTTAACAAAATCAAAAACGTGTCATTTGTGAATAAGTTTTTCACATGTATACTTGGAGGATGCAGAGCCTAATCCACTAAAAAAACCAATGGTTCAACACATATTATTTTTAAAGTGTCAACCCAATAATTACAGCAACGCTATTAGCATGGATGAGAAGAGTCAATCAAATTCTAAAAAACGTACGGGATTAGTTTCTATAATCTACCTAACACCGTTATGTCATTATTATACTGTATCTCCAACCTCTATTTTTTGCCAGCGTATTTCCATATATACATTTGTGTTTACTTTCTGCTAATACTTTGCATACAAATGCTATTCAAACTTTAAAGTCTTACTTATGTATGCATTATTGTTCTAAATGTTTATTACATGTCACCTGTTTCTGAATAATTAATAACTGACATGTAATCTACCTAAATTATATTTTCGGCATAATTTCATATAATGTTGATACCTATACTAAGTTGCATAACGCGATATTTCTTAACAACTTAACCAAGTCGTATTACATCACAACTTGCAACTAATTCATACATTTCTTTAAACTTGCTGGTCTTACTTTAGTATATTTCTCATTAAGATTATCTGTTACCACATCTTTCAGCAATCAGTTTTTTATCAAACATTCCTAACATCAAGCAAAAGATCTTTCACTTATGTAACTAAAACCAGCATATATGTTTGTTAAACATAAAACATCAAAACTAATCTATTTATCTTTCGCATTATTAATAAAACCCCTGTTTTCTTATGATCATAGGATGCAATATCATAACTATTTCAAGATCAGTACAAAACTGCTACACATGCATCTTGAATTGTTTATTTTATGGTAAACGAACCTTTTTTTTGATGTTATATTTGTTATAACAATAAACATTATCAATTATCTGCTCAACATGCATATGCAATCGGTAAATTAACCAAAAGAACTAAATAATTTAAGAGGAAAATAAGAATACCTTGCGTCGGTTACTGTTGAAGATGCTATTGATATTTTCCTAAAGAAGATGAAGATGAAAAGTGGTATAGTTGTGCAGAGTTTTGGCAAGTCTTTTCACAGCCGTTTCACATATAACGAGATTATAGTTCCTATATCAATGATGATATGCAAGAAGGTACTATTTTTAATTAAATGATAACACACTTAATTTTTTATGATAAATAAAGTAAGATGTATATAATATATAAGGTAGATATTGTTTTTTAGTATATCAACAATGTATTTCATTTTTTTATTTTAAGCAATTAAATAAATTACGTATAAAGTATATTTTGATTTCTTAAGAATTTACTATACTTAGTTCCTATATTTTAGGCAATGATCCCAATATTTTTGTGAGATATATTCGAATTCAAATAAGAAGATATCATTTGGCATAAATTGGTAGTCATTAATATAAAAATATTTTGAAAATATAATACAAGTATATCCTATCCAATAAACTCTATATAAACTCATTTCAATGTGAAATTTTAACATTATCAAAACTGACGTTTTATAAATAATTTCTTATAGATGTCAAACACAGGATCCCCAAAGGTATACATTTTGTTTGCCATTTTGCTTTTTTCCAAAAAGATGGTTTGTTATTTTTTTGATGTGTTATACATATGTGTTTAAATGTGTCATGTATTGTTCATTTTGCAGAAATACAATGAAGATGGCATTCATTGTGCATCAACTGCTGATAATGTGGTTAAAGATGAAATATCCGTTATTGAAATATCATCTGATGACGAAACGGTATGATTACCAAAAGAATATTTGTGTAGCAAAAATATGCCCATTATAGTTACAATATTCTTTTGTTAATTTTTTTCATAATTTGCAGCATGTTCAAAAGTCAAGTAAACGTCGAAGAATAACTAAAAATGGAAGTTTTGCAAACAACAATGTGGTCGATCAGATTTTTTCAGATTATGACAAGGTAGCAAATGATTCGGATGCATCAACATTTGAAGATCAACCTCAAAAGATTGGGAAACTGGTATGAACTCATTTGTTACACGTTACCATTGTTTGTGTGTTTACTAAAAACTATATACGATGTAATAGTTTTCTAAATATGATTTAATTCTTAAACGTAGGTTCTTGATGATGACGACCCTACTCCTACTAAGAATAAGCAACGCAAATATTCTCTCATTGATGAGGAAACTGATGAAGATCTTGATAAAGAAAATAATCTAAGCGAAGATGGTGTGTGGGTAAATATCGATGATCTTCCTTATCCTGTTGATGATTTGAAGAATGCTAACAAATACATTGATCAAGAAGCCCAAGAGGATTTAGGAAATTCTGACCTGCATAGTGAGCGATCAATTGATGATGGAGATGATCTAGGCGGTTTCATTGATGACGAAACTCAAGACTCTGTTCGTACCGATGATGATGAAGATACCACTGATGATTTTTGAAGCTCTATAATCTTATTCAAATAGCATGAGGTTTTCTAATTAATAAAACGTCTTAAAAGCAATCTTAAATTTGTGTGTCGATGTTATTGATTCTTCTAATATATGGTTTTATTTGAGTACTACATTATAAAATTTGCTCCCACAATTCGTAGTCAAGCTTATACTATTGCGTTTTACACATATTGGGTTATTTATGATTCATTGTAATGTTTGATTTGGTACCTCACAAACCTCAACTGTACGTATCATTCATAACTAACAAAGTTGATTTTGTAGATTTGTATTTATCAACTAATTTTTAAAAATGTTAATGTATAAAATCTTTTTGAAATTATGCATAACAACTCACACGCTTAATATGGGAAAGTATTGCCTATTTACATATATAAGTTACAAAATATATATCAATTAATGTGACATCCTAAATTAATGTAATCTACATTTCAAACGTTTGTCAACACCTATTCTTAAGCATAAACGGATGAAATTTCAAATCATCAATACTATCATTCATTTTTTCATCAACTAAACAACTAGGCAATCTCTCAAAAACATGAACAACAAGAAGAATAAAGGTAAAGAGAAAATCGATGGATCAGACCTCAACTCCACCATCATGAATGATAATCGTCGTGTTTGTAACAAACAGCTTCAAGAAAGTGACTTTCATGATGGACGTTTACAATCAGAAAGATCTTTACGAAGTTCATGTTTAACTGACATAAGCAATAGAGATGCTTGAACTGTTGTTAGACGTCCACTTGCTGAAATTACACAAAGTAACCTCACCTATATTTTATATAATTATGTTTACATTATTTTTCAATTATTTTTGTTTTTTAGATCATGATAATATTTTTCATTATGTTCGTCTTTTTGAATCATCCATCCTATTTGCATTTTTAAATGAAGATTTATCTATTCAACGTTGTGGCAGGCGTAAAAAAACAGATAACAACTCGGGTATCGTACCTTTTTTCGTATTATCACTGTATACAAGTCACCTATATTTCATGTAATTATGTTTTCTAACTTTTTTCATTTAATTGTGTTATATAGATCATCATAACATTTCTCAATATGTTCGTATTCTGAAATTATCCATCTTATTGTCATTTTTAGATAATCACTTATCTATTATACGTCCTGGGAGGCGCAAAAAAACAGATAACAACCTAGGTATCGTACTTTTGATTCTATTATCAATGTATACACGTCACCTATATTTCATATAGTTATGTTTACATACTGTTTCATGTATTTTTTTTATATAGATCATCATAATAAATCTCAATATGTTTGTATCTTGAAATTATCCATCTTATGTTCATTTGTAGATTTTGACTTATCTATTATACGTCCTGGGAGGCGTAAAAAAACAGATAACAACCCAGGTATCATGCTTTTGGTTGTATGATCATTTTTGTATTATCAATATATACAAGTCGTCATAGTAACCATCTAGCCTGTTATTATCAATCCTATTTGCAGTGTTAGAGTTTGGATCAGCAACTAAATTTTCTGAGAGGTCCAAAGAAAAAAGTAACAACATATGTTTCATACGCAAAACCTTTTTAAGCTTCACACTATATCATCAATACTACCAATATATGTCCTCACACTAATTTATATATTTTGTTTGTTAATACAAACAGGTTTAACTGATGACTTGGCCATTAGACGTCCTGGGAGGCCATCAAAAAAAGATAAAATCATAGGTTGTCATAAAAACAAAAACATTAACACATAAATGTTTTATACTCATACATCAATTTTAATTTATGATAAGATTACATTATATTTTAACTTTGCAGGGGCGACATCGTCCTCATTTTCAGCGAATGCCCCAACATCGAACGGTCAAACTTCCGATATCCTTCTGCCTACGTCGTGTTTTAATGTGAACCCAAACAATGTGTTACAAGCCAATACAAGTGTTGTAACAACAAGATTAAACAATACAGAAAAGAGTGAGTTTATTAGTTAGTTAAACACGCTTCCAACTCCTTAATTAACATGTTAGTTCTATTTGTCATCAATTATTTTTTTCATGTAACTGAATTTTGTTTCAGGATCGAGAACAGAAACACCAATGTCAACGCAAAAGCATACTAATACTTATGGTAGTGGCTCATCAAGTGGACTGTCAACGGTGACATCTAGACCAAAGGCACGTCAACGAATATGTAACATTTCAACACGTATGACACATCTTCACGATTACATATTGTTGCTTTTCCTATTGTATACAGCAACTATAGATGACATTATTTAATATAGGATTAACATATTTTTTTTAATAATATTTTCAGCTGTCAATTTTATGAATATTGAAACTCAATGTACCCCTAACCTTACAAAAACATTAACAACCCCATCTCAACACCATATGAATCTTCGGTCCAGGACACCTAAGTCGGTGAATATTCAAACCCCACGGACCTCTCACGTTACAAACACATTATCAACGCCATCTCAACACCATATTAATCTTCGCTCTAGGACACCTAAGTCGGTGAATATTCAAACTCCACGGACACCCAGCGTTACAAACACACTAACAACGCCATCACAACACCATATGAATCTTCGTTCCAGGACACCTAAGTCTACAGTAGTTGATGCTTCCACGACAAGAAACTCAGCTGTCCCAAATATAAGAAAAGGTATCTCTGTCAAATAAGATATATCAAATATTTTTCACTATCTTTTTTTGTAATTGAATTATGTTTTAAAATTTCATTAATGTTATTTAAATTCAGGTAATATGAGTAACCAAAGAACACATTTTGTCCCTCCCAGTCCTGTGAACTTTACTTTAGGTAAGTTATAATTATCATCTTAAGTTTTTTTTGTCTATCAACAAAATTGATTTAATATACTTATTCTATTATTAACAGGAGCAAGCTCATCTAATACAAACCAGCGATCAAATGGACAGTGTTCTACGATGGCTGCTGATAGGCGACCATTAAAAGGTAGAATGGGCGTTCGTAAAAGTTCACGTCGCATTAATTTCGCAGAATATGATATGGAAGATGATTCCGCATCAGAATCACGTCGATTGCATGGTATATGTGCTGGTACGCATAATATTTACATCACCACATATATAAATTATTGTTACAAATCTTTACAAAGTATATGCAATTTGTAATATAACCTATTACATATAACGTTTGCAATTACAGATTACATTGATCATGGAGATCCAAATGTAGAATGTGCAGAATGCGGTGCAATGTTGTGGTATCATGAGAGTATACGTGGAGATGGCAATTGTGTTAAAGATGCATTTTCTCTTTGTTGTGGAAGGGGAAAGGTTAAGCTGCCTGTAGGACTTAAAGATCCACCAAGACTTTTGAAGCAACTTATGAACAAAGAACACCCCAGGAGTTCCTCATTTATTGATAATATTAGGCGTTACAATTCTATGTTTGCATTCACCTCCATGGGCGGTAAACAAGATAAGTCTGTTAATGTTGGTCGCGGTCCATATTGTTACCGGATACAAGGACAGAATTTACATAAAATTGGTACTTTGCTGCCTGAAAAAGGAAAGCCTCCAAAATTTTCGCAGCTATACATTTTCGATACCGCTAATGAGATTCGCAACAGGATAAACGCTGTCAGGTTTGTAACTCAAATTAACATTTTATATATTCTGACTCATTGAAAATATAATTCATTTGTACTTTTTAAATTGATTAGAGTTTTTAACTAGCTCTTTCATTCTATGTTTGTTTAACATATGATTTTTCTTTCTTATGCAGCAACGATGCGTCAACATCATCAAGTACAAATAAACTTGACTACCAGCTAAGCTGTGATTTACGTGACATGCTTGACGGAAATAATCCGTTAGTTGCCAAGTTTCGAATGGTTGGGGAACAAATTTCATCGGCACGTGATGACAAGCAGTATAAGCTTAAGCTTATTGGTGCAAGGCCGCGCGATGGTAGGCAATATAACCTACCAACTTCATCTGAGGTTGCCGCCTTAATAGTCGGTGATTTTGACTCTACCACAAATAGTAGAGATATTATTTTGCACAAACAAGATGGCAATCTTAAAAGAATAAGTGAGTTGCATGTCTCATACCTCCCACTTCAATATCCCTTGCTTTTTCCTTACGCCGAAGACGGATACAGAACTGATATTTACCACGCGGACGTTACGGATGCGACGCCAGATGACAAGAAGAAACGCGTATCAATGAGGGAGTGGTTCGCATACAGAATTCAAGACAGGAAAAAAGAATATTCCTTGATACTAAATGGTAGGAGATTGTTTCAGCAGTTTCTTGTGGACGGATACACAATGGTTGAGGCTGAACGCATGTTGTTTATAAGAAACAAAAATAAGGAGTTAAGAACTGAAACGTACGCAAAATTGGCAGCCTTGGCAGGAAATGGAGATTCTGGGGTTATATTAAGGGGTAAGAAAATTATTTTGCCATCGTCATTCACTGGCAGTCCTAGGTATATGATGCAGAACTATTTGGATGCCATGACAATTTGTAAGTCATGTGGATACCCCGACTTATTTATTACATTTACATGTAATCCTAATTGGCCCGAGATTGCACGAATGATGGAGACAAAGGGTATGAAATCTGAGGACAGGCCTGATGCAACAACAAGGGTATTCAAAATCAAACTAGACACCCTCATAAAAGAATTCAGGGAGAAGCGTACATTTGGACGTGTTAAAGCACGTAAGTTATTGACACCATATGTTAATTGAATTTGTTATATTCAATTAATAAAAAAAATTGAAAGGGATCAGCCTTATCAGTTACTGATGTTTTGACTTTATTTTTTTATCTAATTATTACAGTTGTTTACACGGTTGAGTTTCAAAAGAGAGGACTCCCACATTGTCATATATTACTTTGGCTTGAAGCTGAGGATAAGCTAACCACACCTGGGCGGATTGATCAGCTTATATCAGCCGAAATTCCTGACAAAAATGAAGACCCTGAGTTGTATCAGATTGTGACTGATCACATGATTCATGGTCCTTGTGGAGCCGAGCATCCAACATGTCCTTGCACTGTTGATTTCAAATGCACAAAGGGTTTCCCTATTCAGTTTAATGAAACCACAAAAATTGATGAGAACGGTTATGCAAAGTATAAAAAGAGGAATGATGGTTCAACCATCAAAAAAAGTGGTGTTGATTTGCATAACGGTTACGTTGTGCCTTACAATCCAGGTTTGCTTAGACGATACCAGTCTCACATAAACGTTGAATATTGCAATCAGATTGGTTCTATCAAATATTTATTCAAGTACATAAACAAAGGACCTGATAGGGTGACGGTTGGTTTAGAGGACGAAGAGGCTGACGAGATTAAAGACTTCTATGATTGTCGTTATTTATCTGCATGTGAAGCTGCTTGGCGTATTTTTGGCTATGACATTCATTACAGGTTTCCAGCTGTAGAGCGACTACCATTTCATTTGGAAAACGAACAGTCTGTGGTGTTTGATCCCGCTGAAAGTATTGATTACCAACTTGAAAAGGCATCAGGCAACGAAAACAAGTTCCTGGCGTGGATGGAAACAAACCGGACCGATACGTTTGCCCAAACTCTTCTTTATGTAGAATTTCCTAAATATTATGTTTGGAAACCTCAAGAGTTGAGATGGCAACGCAGACAAAGAGGTGAAAGCCTTGGACGTATACATCATGTTCCACCATCTTGGGGAGAGCTTTTCTATTTACGTATTTTGCTTAACAAGATCAGAGGTGTTAAGGATTGGGTTGTTTTTAAGACACACGATGGTGTTGTTTATCCTACGTATAAGGATGCTTGCTTTGCTCGTGGTCTGTTGGAGAACGACAAGGAGTACGTCGATGGTATATTGGAGGCGAGTTTATGGGGAATGGGAGATTATCTGCGGTCATTTTTTGTTATGCTCATCATGACCGACAACATGTCTCGACCAGAGATTGTATGGGAGAAAACGTGGCATGTTTTGGCTGCAGACGTTGAACGTGTAGAGCGAAAAAAACGCAATGATCCAGGTACTTTATTTAAAATCGTAACTTTCAAATCATATTCAACCATGTTGTGTACGATGTTATTTTTTTTATTCAATCTAAATGTTCCATTCATGTGCGATAGGACTTCTGCAATTGCACTGTTATTTTTAAATTTCACAAAATACACAAAAGTAAATCGTAAATTATTTTGCAAACTGTATTGAGTTATAGGAATTCTTCATCCTTATAAACCATTCCAACAAATGTACAACTTCATCAACTGTCAATCTGTACATATCATGCTTTTAACAAAAACTAAAACTTATACATTTATTACGTTTGTTACACTTTAGTAACAGCATACGCAAACTAATGCATAATCCATGTACTGATTATTTTACGCAGGTCTTGAGCTTTCAGATGTTCAGAAGTATAACATATGCCTCACTTATATTGAACACATGCTTTTGTGTAACAACAAAAGTCTAAAGAATATTCAAAACATGCCATACCCTAATCAAGATCACACAATGGATTCCTATAACCGATTGATATACGACGAGCTGGCGTACAACGTTGATGAACTAAGAGAACAACATAAGCAATTGTACGGTAGCTTGACAACCGAGCAGAAAGCAATATATTCACAAGTAATGGATTGTGTTGTTCACAACAAAGGCGGCATGTTCTTTGTATACGGGTACGGAGGTACTGGCAAGACATACCTGTACAAAACAATGTCCGCTGCATTACGTTCTCAAGGTGAAATAGTGTTAAATGTCGCATCAAGTGGAATTGCTGCACTTTTGTTGGAAGGCGGAAGGACTGCTCATTCAAGGTTTGCTATCCCTATTAGTGTCGTCGAGGATTCAATGTGCAGCATACCAGCAGATAGCGATCTTGCTGATTTGATAAGGCAGGCAAAGCTTATTATTTGGGACGAGGCACCTATGATGAGTAGATACTGTTTTGAGGCCTTTGATAGAACCTTGAGAGACATATGCAGAGAAGATATTTCAGCGCCTTCTCATAAGGTTTTTGGTGGTAAAGTCGTTGTGTTTGGTGGCGATTTCCGTCAGATTCTACCGGTTATACCTGGTGCATCCAGACAAGAAGTAGTACATTCCACAATAAACTCTTCATATCTGTGGGCTGAATGCACCGTACTAAATTTGACTGTCAACATGAGGTTGGGTTTAGGCTGTGCAGAATCAGAAAGAAAAGAAATTCAAGAGTTTGCTGATTGGATCTTAGATATAGGCAATGGTAATATTGGTGGTAATAGTGATGGTGAGGCAGTTGTCAAATTTTCAGAGGATATGTTGATTCCAAATTCGGACGATCATGTTGGTTCCATTATTCAACATACATATCCTGATTTGGGCGCCAACTTATGGGATCCTGTTTATTTTCAAGAACGAGCTATCCTTGCCCCAACACACGAAATGGTCAACATTATTAATGATAGAATGCTGTCTTTAATTGATGGCCCAGAGAAAGTTTACGAAAGTTCCGATACAGTAAATGTACTTGATGCTGATACAATTTTTGATGAACAGGTATACACTACGGAATTTCTAAATAGCATAGAAATGTCAGGACTTCCACACCACAGGATAACTTTAAAAGTTGGTGCACCTGTCATGTGTATGCGCAATATCGATCAAAAGGCTGGACTATGCAATGGTACAAGGTTGCAAATCCAACGTATGGGAACGAATATCATTGAAGGCAAGATAATATCAGGTGGAAAACTTGGTTGTATATGTGCTATACCTAGAATGATCGTTACACCTACGGACAACAAGATGCCATTCAAATTGAACAGGAGACAGTTTCCTGTTCAAGTTTGTTTTGGTATGACGATTAACAAAAGTCAAGGCCAAACGTTGTCACAAGTCGGCCTATTTTTACCAAAGGCGGTATTCTCACACGGACAACTGTATGTTGCTGTTTCGAGAGTAAAGACGAAAAAAGGTTTGAAGGTTATTTGTTGTGACAAAGACGGCAAATACACAGACTCTACAACAAACGTCGTGTACAAAGAAGTTTTGTATCGTATATGAGTAACCATCATTTAACAAAAATTTTGTATTTAACTTATCACTTTTGTGTTTTATTCAAACAAGTTTTATATTGTATGTGAATGTCTATCATGTAACAATGCTTTAGTTATACTTATCACTTTTATTTTTATTTAAAATACTTATCATATTATTTGTTATATTATGTTTATTTACATCATCATATTTCTTAAACATATTTACTTTAATATATTTTTGTAAACAAATGATACTCATAATATGGATAAAAAGATACAAAATCATTTAATACTTTCAAAAATTATCCACATATTAACCAATTAGGCGTTTTTTTTTCAACAAATCACAGCATTATTTAGGAAATGATTGGCTTGCTACAATCAAAACATAACAACTTTCAACATATCAAGGATTAATATGTACAGATTTAATGATTTAAATTGGAAAACTAACCTTATCACTTCCTTAAGTAATAGAATGTCTTTTCATTTTACTCCTAATGCCTTATATAATTCGTGGTTTTTCACCATTTAACACGTCCAAATTCACAAACAAACTATAATTACTAATCTGTTAATCATGTTTCCTCTGATGAAGATACCTAAACGACCTGCTGAGGATGCTACAGATGAAGCCAACCCACCCAAGTAAGTATAACATTTTCATGATGCATTTTTTTTTATATTTCCAGAAATGTTAGTTTATAAATTGAATATAATACTTCATGTACCAGGAAGCAACGAAGGGAATCATCGAATGATTCGGTTAATAAAGAATCTGTAGGGTCCTGCACAGCTATATAAAACACCAATACATTTATTCTTTGAAAGTTAAATAATTGTTTTTTTTACGCTAATATTAAAAATATATACTTGATTTTAAACTGTAGTCAATGGGGAAGTAAAAGATGATGCAACAAGCTCTTTGCTGCATCCTGCACAGGTGTATTTAAACCTGCAAGATAAAGCAAGAAAGAAAAAACTGAGAGTCTGGATAAAGAGCAATCTGAAGCAAAGGAAAATGAAAATGGTAAAAAAGAAGAATGCTGCAATCCAAAGAATGTTGAAAGGTTTTGAAGGTGAGGAAGAAGACCACTTCAGCAACGAAGAACTCGAAATTGTTGAAGAAGAAGACCTCACCGACGAAGAACATTTGGATGGTTTAGAATATGAAAATGTTCATTTAACATTTGATCCAGAAAAATCACCCAAATTTAATTGTTAATCTTTTATTGAATATCTTAGTTTGTTAAGTTTTTTTTTATGTCTTATTTTAATTTATCATTTTACAGACATTTCAATTTAATATTATTTTGTTTAATTATAACAATCTTATGTCATTCTTTTTACAATGCTATTTATAAACATTTCTCTTTGCTAAATATGTGAACTAATATAAACTTAACGATGGCATGCAAAAACTGCATAAAATCCTATTTATTACACGAGTGAAACACAAAACCAATTCCCAAATAACCAAAACAACATATTCAAAATGAGAAGTATTTAAAAAAATAAAATTAAATAATAAAACATAATAACTAAGCTCAGTCTTCATAGTCGCTAACGTTGTGGTCAACAACAACATCATCTGTTATGTTCTGTCCTGCTTCACGAAGTGCTTTGATCATTTCATCAGCCTTCTTTACCTTAGTCATCATGTTATTCCAACTGCCGTTTTCATTCTTACTAATCTTGTGCCAAATGCCTTTATAATTTAACCATGCTTCATCTGTTTCAATACATCAAAAAAGAGAAAAAATGCTGATTGTAATATAGTTATATGACATAATGGAAATATAGAAATCGCAAATCTTTGTAATACATTTTTACATTTACGCTACCTTTAGTTTTTGATGAAGGTTCTTCCTCAATGATTTCCTTACCTGCGCCATGATCATGATCAGATTCACGATGCTCTGCTGGTCCGTCTACAACACTAATAATCAATTTTCTGAAACTGTTTTTTAGTTATGTGGTTTTTGTGTGTGTTTGTTTTGAGAGGTTGTAGATATTATATGTAATGCTTAGAAGTTATATATTAGGAATATATGCACTAATAATAGGGAAATCATAACCACTTTATCAATTTTTAATATTAGGTATTAATGTACAAACTTAATCAATATTTTTTTTGAAACTTTTACCCAATTAATTACCTTGAGCTATATATGGAGTCGTATATAAGGATCAATTATGAGTAAATATAATCTATTAATAAAGTCATTGAAGTTATTTTTGTTAAACATAATATTCCGATTATCAATATTTCATTATCATAAAAATAATCACGTAAAACAATTGAATGAAGCGTACCCGGCCATCGGCCGGGTTATGAAGCTAGTTGTATATATTATATTATATATAACTAAAGTTTATATATATATACATATATATATATATATATATATATATATATATATATATATATATATATATATATATATATATATATATATATATATATTATATACGAGCCAAACGAGCGAGCCACGAGCCAAGCCGACGTTGGCTCGGGCTCAGCTCGTTTACAAACCGAGCCGGCTCGACTCGACTCGTTTATAAACGAGCCGATTTCGAGCGAGCTTTTTTCGAGCGAGTTTCGAGCAAGCCGCGAGCTTTTTGAACAGCCCTAATATATATATATATATATATATATATTCGCAAAAATATATTTTTTATTTTTTCGAAAATATTTTTCGAAATATTTTTTTTCGAATTTTTTTTTAATTTTTTCGAAATATATTTTTTTTAATTTTTTTTTCAAATATTTTTCCAAAAAAAAGTAATTTAAAAAGTAATATATAAATATTGTAAGAAAATATTTTTTTGATAATTTTTTTTAAATATTTTTTGAATTTTTTTTTTTTGATGTTTCATGAAATGAGTATAAGAATTCGAGGACCAAACATGTAAAAAAAAATTTCGAAATTGTTTTTGGATGTTGCATGAATTGAGTTAACAAATTCGAGGACCAAACATGTAACTTACTAACAAACTGAGTTAACGAACGTTAGTGAAAAACGCAAATCCGCCAAAAAAAATTGTTGGGTACCTTTTTATGCAAGAAAAAAAGAAAAGTACCTTGATTGGAAATGGACCCTAAGTTTGATACCTTTTTGTGCCATTTGCCCTTTACAAAACAAGTCCCTTTATTTTACAAATTATCAAATCGAATTAAATAATTAAACAAAATACCATTTAAACCTTTTAGTTACCAATTTTACATATAATACCCCCATATTACAATTTTTATGTTTCACCCCTGGTCCAAAGTGTCTTACAAAAATAGCCCACAAGTTTATAAATTTACAAAACACACCCAAGACTTTATTAATTTCCAATCGGTTTAAAGTTAAATTACAAATCTTAACCCTAAAATTTTCCAATCATTACAAATCATCAAAACAACCTTAAAACACATTGATTTCATCAAATTCATCATTACAATTCCAAACCCTAATCCAATTCGAATTGTTTCTTCTTTTATTTTCTAGCCGATTAACAAATAGCCAAAATAATTTACGAATCAAGGTTCAAGGCTTAATATAATTTCGAATACAATTTTCACAGATCACTTACATCATATTACAACCCATAAAATTATTATAGAACCGATTTCAGTTTTTGCACGTTTTAGGGTTTTAAAGAATCAATTAATTCCAACGACCAGATTAGCATGCATGGATCATTATATACATTTTATTTAGATCATATATGATGCAAAGAGTGTTATAAAAATACCAGTTAACATTTAGAATGATCGGATGAGGTGTGGACAATTTATTCCTCTCGGCAAGACTTAAACGCGAGCAAGAACTCAAAACCAACGAACCAAGCTTCAAAAATTCGAACTCCTATTTTTCTAGCCTTCTTCTAACTCCAATGGATCCAGGAAAAATACCAAGAACATGCAGAAAATTGGTGGTGTCTATTTGGGAGTTTTTGTTTGATCGGTTAAGGTTTTTGAATATAAAAGGAATGTAAATAAAAGAAACCGTGTGATATAGGGGGAGGGTGAAAGAATTTCGGCCCAAGGGATGTGATAAGATCAATTAGGATCAATTATTTCTGATTTTCAAAGATTTTATCAATTTATATATATTTATCTCTTTATATTACATATTTAATCATTAAAAAAAAAGTAATTACATAATTAAATATATATTCGGCCCATGTGAATTTTTATAGATGTGACAAGTATTTTTAGGACATTGGGAATATTAAAATGTTCATGCAAAAATTATTACATTTCATATGTTGCAAATTTCCAAGAGCTTGTGATTTATTTGGTGTTTTATTCAAGTATTTATTGAAATTTTAAGTTACAAGGGTATTTTGGTCATTTTGCATGTTTTGAAATGTTGGGTTTTACAACTTCTTCCCCTCTAAAAGAAAAAATTTCGTCCTCGAAATTTGAAGTCGCAAAGTTAGACGAAGTCGTAGCAAGTCGCAAAAGATCGTCACAAACATTCTCAAGCCCGGGGAGGTTATTCCAAAAAGGATCTTCAAACCAAATAGTTTCTCATGATTCAATCAAAACATGGTGGGTTCAAATTCCTCAAGAGGAGACAAATTGGTTTGATTCTGATCAAAAGGTCCATGCAACACAAAATGGATGATAGGTGAATCTTCTGGAAAGCTCATATGGAATACGAACTAAATTCCAAATCAAATTAACTGTATCAACAGTAGAAAGCTCTACAAAGAGCTCAAGATTTATAACTGAGGTCAACAGAATGCAAAACGAGAGTCCAAACTCGTCCAGATATCTAATGAACGAAGGCAGAGTATACGCATAGGTAGAATGAACCTAAAATCTCACTAATCACGGATAATCCAACGTAGATCAAATTCTAAACTTCTTAGGTACTCCCCAAGATATCCTATGGCCACAATGAGTGCACGTTATATGGTGTAAGTATTATCACGTTGGCCAGACGTCATAATACTGGCATCATATAAATATGCCCTCATGATGGTCATACTTTATCTCAGGTCGTAAGCAAAACAACCTATCTTAATCCACCTAGTACTTCTACAGTCTCAGAGGTCAACAAAATCAATGTCATAGTCAAGAGGGAAAACAAAACTACTTGCAAGAGCATCAGAATCCCAGATTGCTTAGCAGAAATAAAGTACGCCGTCCACAAGCATCAGATTTCCCACAATACGCCAAAATTCCCCCAAAACAAAGCCATCATCGAACATACGAATAAACACGGAACTGAAATGCTTCTAGGGAACTTAAATCATCAGAGGATCTTATTACTATATAACGAAGCTTAAGTGAGTCAACGGAAGTGAAAGTTAGTCGTCAATATCTTCGGTCTTCACAGAATCAATTCTTCCAAACATGAAAGGTCTGTTTCAAAAATCCGTTCATTCAAAACATTCAATCTCTTCAAGTCCGGTTAACTGTCTTCGTTTTTCCATCAATCTGAAAGTGAAACAAAATCGTGAACTTGTGTCTGGTTCTTCAAGCCTTCTGCAGTTCTTCTTGGAATGTAATGGAGTAATATGAATTTTTGGCACGATCTTCAAATTCCTTTATCATCCAGTCTGCTTCCGCTCTCAATTCATCTTAGTACAACCAAGATGAATAGGGAAGTGAGACTGCATGTCTTCATCAGCTCTCAATTCTTCTTCTGCATCGCCAACACTTCTGCCTTGTAAGGAATGTCTTCACTCTTCAGGGTAGCCACCGTTGTTGTCAACTCCAGGTCATGCAGTGAAGTAATTCTTCTGATATGCTTCTAGTTGTCTCAACAAATATCAACCTCCCAGAATGTACAAATGATCGTCAAATTTCTAAGAAGGTGCAAAAATGATTTTCATGCTCTTCCTCGTCTCCGAATGTACTATTAAGTCATGCAATGACCATTTGCCCAAGTACTTCATGAGAAAACATTATTTATCAAATTCACAAAACAGTCAGAGCTTTAGCTAATACTATTAGCGTCACTAACCGTCATAGCAGTCGTTACGAATACGGAAGGCGATTTCAAGAATAACCTCAATTCATACTTCCATCAAAAGGAAACTTCTTGCTCTGAAATTGAATAGATACATAGTCGTTTCAGGGTGGAGAAATAATGGTTCCTAACAGCAGTACGGTTCAGCTTCTAGTAATCAATACATATCCCCTGTCACCATCCTTCTTTATCGCGAACGAAACTGAAACACACCCAGAAGATACACTTAAACAAACTCACTTCCTAGTCCTTGGTTGCTGCTCTTCCCGGTTGTTCAAATCAACTGGTATGATCTCGGACACATCTGAAAGACATCTTCGCTTGGTGACTAGAAAATCTCTCGGTATCATGTCAAATCCTACTTCACACTCTGGTGGAAAGCTTGGTGGTTCAACCAGGAATCATATTCAGAAAACTCAGGGTGCCAAATAACTCTCAAGATAAGGTTCATTCATTGGTGTACGAAATGGGTTCTAGGAAAACTTCATAACCGCGAAAGTAACACACGTGTCTCCAGAGTAATAGTGATAGCCAAAAGTTTAACAATCGGTAATCATGGTAGGGAGTTCAAAATTGTTTCAAACACCAAAGGTGAGACATAGGAAGATAGTTGTCAATATTTTGAATGCTCAATCAACCAATCCCTTATCAGAATAAAATCAGAGTTAACTATCCAAAGAAAGATAGGTCAACATAGCAAATCTTATCGTTCAAAGATGAGAGGAAAACATTCTTATACTCGTGGTTAAACACCCCAAGACTTCTCATAGGGACAGAGATGGGTAAGACGAAATCAAACAGCGTCAGAAGATTCATAGATGCTTATCAAAAGCAAGAGACAAATCACAGAATGTATCAAGTACGTCATCGCCATGGAGATTCTTAGAATGCCCGAAGAGGCATCAAAATGATTAACAAAAGATCAGAGGTCAGAGTCGGAATCTGAAGATAAGGATCAAATAGTGTCAGGCAATTACTATGCAATTCTCAATGCCTTAAATCTTGAAGGCATCAGCTTTCAATCTCCAAGAGGGATCTCAACAGGCTTTAACCAAAAGTAAGGCACGAATCAGAGTGATGCGAAAGCAATAATACTTAAACAATTGCCTTATAGTCTACCCATTCCTCACTGGTCAAAACTTAAGTTCATATTAAGAACTCCTAAAGCAAGTTCTCAAGGTGTTCTCCTATGTTCTTACAGTGGAAGCCTAATGGTCCAAAACTCACAGGTCAAGGGTAAATGTATTACGAGTCGCAGCCTGTCTCTGATACCATAAATTGTAACACCCCAACCCGACAAGGGTAGAGATGTCACAATAATGGTGACGTATCAGAACAAACACAAGCATATGACATAAATAATACAATTGAATTTCAATGGTTACAATGGAAAATCTGAAACTACAAGGTTACAAATGAGAAATATAATAATTGCTAGTCTAAATATAAGCTCTTCTAGTCATCTCTAATCCAATTAGCTAGTAAGGTCTTCTAAGTCCAAGATACTCTCCACTCATACCCAGCTTCCAAACTAAAACCTGCCGCAGGAAAAGAAATGCGGCTGAGCTACGAAAGCTCAGTGAACAGATATAAAGGTAACAAGCAGTAACAATGGGATAGTGAAGTGAGTGAAACAATACAAGGTATAACAAGAGTTAGGAAAGAAAGAAAAGTAAAAGGTTATGCAGATATATCAAGAGTTAAGAAATAGTTACAATAAATAAGAGTAAAGGGAACAATAATCCACCACGAGCCCAAGTCAAATCAAGTCAAGTCAAATATCAAGTCAAGCATGTATCCGGAGGGGTGACCTCGGAATACCTGTATAAGGTTATAAGGCAAAGGAAACAGTAATCCACTACAAGCCCAAATCAAATCAAATAATCAAATAACAAGGTGTACGGAGGGGAGACCTCGGTACCAATACAATATGAGGGGATACCTCCAAGGGTGGAGTAGCTAGCTCCCAAGCTGTGAAAGACGTGTATCGCACACACCATCAGTCACCAAATATAACAAGTAATATAATGATAAACAAGTCAAGTCAAGTCAAATCTAGGATGCATCCATACGCCCCAGGTGGCCAAAGTCTGCCTCTACGTAACAAATCAAATCAAGTCAGGGACGGGATAGGTCATCACTCTCCTACCCTAGAGTCATGCCATCGGTGCATCAATGACATGGACATGAAACCCTCATGCCTAGTATACAAATAATGGCTCGTAGTCTCAAACTGTGGGTCAAAGGGTCAAATCAAATATCAAGTGTCCAAATCAAATTTCCATTTCAGGTGGTTCAAATCAAATTTCCATTTCAAGTATATCATGTCAAAGTTTAAGTCAAGGTTCAAAACAAAAGATCATAGCAAGGGTTCATAGCAAGGTTCAAATCAAGTGGATCATATCAAAGGTTCACAATACAAAAGGGAACATAGCAATGGCTTAGGGAATCTTAAATACGAAACAAGGATCAAAATCAAAATCATGAGAAGGAAACACCCTTACTGATAAAGGGTAGAATATCTGTACCTTATACCGCAAGTGCAAACATATCTAGAAATGTAAAGATCGGAAACAACTCCATCTTCAGCGAATCTACACGAATACATGGTCGTCTTATTATTAATATCTTCTTCAAATCAGATTTCTCATTTTAGTCGTGATGAGTGTGTAAATACTCATCATTTTATGCCCATTTTAGACCATAAAAATACTGAAAACACCCAAATAGACCATATTATACTGCAAATATCTTTGGTTTGTGTTTTTATGTGTTTCAGGTACAAAAGGATCGAAAACAGGGCAAAACAGGCAAAAACCGAGCACAAGATTGGAAAAGCGTGAAAAGCCGAGGCCGGAATGGAATTTAAGAGTTTGGATCACAATTATGCTCAAGTGTCAAGATTCAACCCTCAAGAATATCCAAATGACAAAAATAGTCCTTGGGTATATTTTTCAGAATCGGCATAAATGGTCCCTCAAAGTTTAAACAATTCCATTTCTAACCCTTAACCTAAACTAACTTTTACCCTAAACCAAATAACAAGCCTAATCCTAAATCCACTAAACCAAGCCCAAATTAAATAGGCCTAATCCCTAACCAACCCAACCCGGTTTTATCCCTTAGCTAAAAACCCCGGTCAAACCCAGGGTCAACCTTCCTTCCCAAAACCACCCCGCCAAAACTAAACCAGGATACCACCTCTGCAAATCCACCTTCCACCCCACTCCTCTGCCATTTTTTTGCCACACGCAACCCTCCCCCTCACTTAGCTTCTTCACCAACTCCCCACGTGCTCAGATAAGCTAAAAAACAAATTTCCCGTTTTCCCGCCATTTTGTGATTGAATGACTGAGATCACTTTAATCCAATCCAATGGTTGGGAAATGATCAGAAGAAAGAGAAGAAGCATATGGGAGTGATATTTAAAGAAATGAAGACCAACAAAGATTTTTGTGACTGTTTTAGACCACTTCGTAGTGTAGCTTTAGTCGTCTTAGTAGTTGTATTAATTCTTCAGTCTCATTTTCAGTTCAAATATGTAATTTAAGTTCATTTAAGCTATTTTGTTCTTAAAGTTCTCAGCTTTGTTCCAATTTCAATGTTAATGGAATTTTGAGTTTCTCAATTAATTCAGTATTTTAAACCTAGTGTTGTTTCAAGTTTAAAAGCTCTCTTTCCAGTTCAAATAAACTAGCATAAGCCTGTGACAGCTTATTGTTAGTTTATGATTGCTTAATTCAGTTTTAATCAAAAAAGTTCAAATAGTCATAAAAGTCAACGGTTGGTCAAAATTGCTTATTTGCTTATTCATGTCTCTTTTCAGCTTATCTCCACTTATTTGTGCTTAAGAATGTTAGTTTAGCTTGTTTATGCCATGTTTCTTAGCCTAGTGTTTCAAAACAGATTTTTAAATAGCAAACAGTCCTCTAAAGGACTGTTTGGATCATGGGTTAAAATGGGTGGATTTAGATAGTTACTGTTCATTGGTCTATTGCTTAAGTTTGATCTTGATTTATGTAGCTCAGTTTAGTTGTTTGTTATAAGTCTTAAACTATTTTGATAGACTTGGATGGGTTGAGTTTGATAATGTAAGTTCTAGGGATAACTCTGCTCAAACAAGCTTCTTATAAGCTTGTGCCTATTAAGCCCTCATTGGTGGTAGTTCTAGGTCCCATTAGTTGCATTTAATTGATTTCCAATAGTTAGTGATAATCCATTAGCCCTAGCAGATTTTTGGTTCCCTCTGGTTCAGGTCTGCACAGAACACCCAGTGGAGTCTGCATCAGATTTCCAGGTTAGAATTCAGTGCTCAAATGTGATGTTTAGATCCTGCTTTCCAGTATATGAGTAGTATGCTAGGTGTAGTCTATTAATCCAAAGAGTGCCCCCTAGTTTTGAGCTTATTCAAGCTCAAAGACTGCCTCAGTTAGGTATTTTACCCTGCACATCAGCAGACTTAAATAGCTTTTTTGAGACTTTTGAGAGCTTATCTGTTTTTGGCCTTAGCTTATTCTGAGGTAATTGTTACAATTAGATTCTGTTTTGCTTTTAATAGCTTATTCTTGTATCCTTAGCTCATTAGTAATAGCTTAAATAGTCCATTAGATCAGCAGCCTTAGCTCATTTCATTTCCTTTAGCCCACTGTTTGATCAGCAGCCTTTTCTGGCTTATTTGTAGGGTTAAAATAATAGTTGTAGTTTTGGTTTATGATTATTTCCATGTGCTTATTCAGTTTGTTCAAAGAAAAACAAAAAAAAAATAGTTTTAATAAAAAAAGAGTCCAGGGATTCGAACCCTGGACCTCTTGTTCACTAAGCCAACACACAACAACACGCCCTAAGGACTTTTATCAGTAGAAGTTTACATTGTTTTTTATTTAACCCATTGCTTCCTTTTTAAGCTTATTTCTAGTTTTAGCTTTATAAGTGCTTATCTGATTAAGCAGTTGGACCCATTTTATTTTTCCTAAGATTAGTTTATCATCAAGTAGTTTTCTGTAATTTTTCAGAATTTTCCAAGTTCATTTAGTATTTTTAATTCATTTTTCTTTTTAATTCTGTTTTTAATTCATAGAAAATAAAATAAAAGTCAAAATTAGCAAGTTTCCATTTTTATGCATTGATTCTAGCGAATCAAGTCGGCTTTCCATTTTTAGTAACTTTCATTTATAGCAGGTTTCCAAAATTAGCAAGTTTTCATTCTTAGAAAGTTTCCTTATTTAGCAAGTTTCTAAAAATAGCAAATTTCAATAATTAGACAAATTCCACAAAGTAATTAGGTTAAGTCATTTATTAAATATTATTATGGAAATAGGGTTCATTTTAGCAAGTCATGATAGTTTAGGGTTCATTATGACAACTTTCTATATTTTAGGGTTTCAAATGTAAATATGCCAAAGTTAAGGTCCAAAATAAAAATATTACAAGTTATTCATTTTAATCCATAAGTTTCCCATAATTACAAATTTTAATCCTTTAGTTTCAACAATTTTACAAATTAAGCCCTTTAATTACTTTAATTACAAATTAAACCTTATAATTAATTAAATTACAATTTAATCCTTATAATATCCATATTTACACCTTAAGCCTTCAATTATTCATAATTACACATTATACCTCTTACATAAATGTTTATACGAAATACCCTTCACTTTTCATAATTTAAAAAACAAGTCCCTTTATTTTACAAATTATCAAATCGAATTAAATAATTAAACAAAATACCATTTAAACCTTTTAGTTACCAATTTTACATATAATACCCCCCATATTACAATTTTTACATTTCACCCCTGGTCTAAAGTGTCTTACAAAAATAGCCCACAAGTTTATAAATTTACAAAACACACCCAAGACTTTATTAATTTCCAATCGGTTTAAAGTTAAATTACAAATCTTAACCCTAAAATTTTCCAATCATTACAAATCATCAAAAAAACCTTAAAACACATTGATTTCATCAAATTCATCATTACAATTCCAAACGCTAATCCAATTCGAATTGTTTCTTCTTTTATTTTCTAGCCGATTAACAAATAGCCAAAATAATTTACGAATCAAGGTTCAAGGCTTAATATAATTTCGAATACAATTTTCAAAGATCACTTACATCATATTACAACCCATAAATGTTTATACGAAATACCCATATTTTACAAATTATCAAATCGAATTAAATAATTAAACAAAATACCATTTAAACCTTTTAGTTACCAATTTTACATATAATACCCCCCATATTACAATTTTTACATTTCACCCCTGGTCTAAAGTGTCTTACAAAAATAGCCCACAAGTTTATAAATTTACAAAACACACCCAAGACTTTATTAATTTCCAATCGGTTTAAAGTTAAATTACAAATCTTAACCCTAAAATTTTCCAATCATTACAAATCATCAAAAAAACCTTAAAACACATTGATTTCATCAAATTCATCATTACAATTCCAAACGCTAATCCAATTCGAATTGTTTCTTCTTTTATTTTCTAGCCGATTAACAAATAGCCAAAATAATTTACGAATCAAGGTTCAAGGCTTAATATAATTTCGAATACAATTTTCAAAGATCACTTACATCATATTACAACCCATAAAAATATGTTTGAGATTTATAAAATTATTATAGAACCGATTTCAGTTTTTGCATGTTTTAGGGTTTTAAAGAATCAATTAATTCCAACGACCAGATTAGCATGCATGGATCATTATATACATTTTATTTAGATCATATATGATGCAAAGAGTGTTATAAAAATACCAGTTAACATTTAGAATGATCGGATGAGGTGTGGACAATTTATTCCTCTCGGCAAGACTTAAACGCGAGCAAGAACTCAAAACCAATGAACCAAGCTTCAAAAATTCGAACTCCTATTTTTCTAGCCTTCTTCTAACTCCAATGGATCCAGGAAAAATACCAAGAACATGCAGAAAATTGGTGGTGTCTATTTGGGAGTTTTTGTTTGATCGGTTAAGGTTTTTTGAATATAAAAGGAATGTAAATAAAAGAAACCGTGTGATATAGGGGGAGGGTGAAAGAATTTCGGCCCAAGGGATGTGATAAGATCAATTAGGATCAATTATTTCTGATTTTCAAAGATTTTATCAATTTATATATATTTATCTCTTTATATTACATATTTAATCATTTAAAAAAAAGTAATTACATAATTAAATATATATTCGGCCCATGTGAATTTTTATAGATGTGACAAGTATTTTTAGGACATTGGGAATATTAAAATGTTCATGCAAAAATTATTACATTTCATATGTTGCAAATTTCCAAGAGCTTGTGATTTATTTGGTGTTTTATTCAAGTATTTATTGAAAATTTAAGTTACAAGGGTATTTTGGTCATTTTGCATGTTTTGAAATGTTGGGTTTTACAACCTTCGGGTTTAATTTTAGTATTGAACAATTGTCATTACGCACCGTCTATTGTTAGAGGTGTCGTTTCAGTTTCTTTATTGTTGTATAATGGTTTTGAGCATACTTTTAATAATAATGGAATTTCGGTTTCTTTAAATTCTTTTTTTTTTTAATGCAATTCCATTAGATGGTGTGTTTGAAATTGATATGAATAATCATGCATCCAACGGAAATGATTCTATGTATAGCATCGGAAATAAGATATTCAAGTCTAACTTGGATTCGTCTTATTTATGGCACTGTCGTCTTGCTCATATAGGCAAGAAACGCATGGAAAGGCTGCAACACGATGGGCTTTTACAAAATGTCAAAGATGATTCGTTTGACAAATGCGAATCTTGCATATCTAGGAAGATGACGTAGAAAATTTTTCATAGCAATATGGAAAAGGCTTCGGATCTACTTGGATTGATACACACGGATGTGTGTGGTCCACTTAGACACGTGTCAAAGCGCGGTGCTACCTACTTCCTAACCTTCACGGATGACTATAGTCGTTATGGTTGTGTTTATTTACTTAAACACAAACATGAAGTCTTTGAGACATTCAAGGTTTTTAAGAATGAAGTAGAATTACAACTCAGAAAGAAGATTAAGGCCCTTCGATCCGATCGTGGTGGTGAGTATTTAAGCCAAGAGTTTAAAGATTATCTAGCTGAGTGTGGCATTGTCCAACAACTCACTTCTCCTTATACTCCACAACAAAATGGTGTATCTGAAAGGAGAAATCGTACCTTGCTTGATATGGTACGATCTATGTTTAATCTTACAACTCTTCCCTTATCCTTTTGGGATTATGCTCTAGAAAGTGTTGTTCGCATATTAAATATGGTTCCAACTAAGAAGGTTGACAAGACTCCATATGAATTATGGACTGGAAAAGCTCCCAACTTGTCTTACTTAAAGATCTGGGGTTGTGAGGCGTTTGTTAAACGTGACTCACCTGATAAACTCCAACAAAGATCTGTTAAGTGTATCTTCGTAGGATACCCTAAGGAAACAAGGGGTTACTACTTTTACTTCCCACCAGAAAATAAAGTCATCGTGGCTAGATATGGTGAATTCCTTGAGGAGAGTTTCTTGTCTCAAGAATTCAGTGAGAGAGTATATGATCTTGAAAATGATCATGAAGATACGTCACCTTCTGAGAACACTAACACACTTCCTGTGGAACCTGAAAGTTTAGGTCCTCCACCTGAAGTTGAAGTGGTACCCATCCGTAGATCTTCAAGATCTACAAAGGCTCCTGACCGTCTATGTTTAAACATAGAGGATGAGGAAACTATACTAGGGGATCATCTTGATGAGCCAACTAGTTATAGGGATGCTATTAATGGTCCTGAAAAGGATAAATGGCAGATAGCCATGGATGGGGAAATGCAATCCATGAAAGACAATAAAGTCTGGATTGAAGTAGACCTTCCACCCAATGCTAAGGTAGTTGGGTGTAAGTGGCTATTCAAAAAGAAGACGGACATGGATGGCAATGTACACACCTACAAAGCTCGTTTGGTAGCCAATGGCTTTACCCAAACATACTGATGCAGTTTTTCTTACGCAATCAAATGGCTCAAGAACGACGGATAATCAAAGACTAAAACCTTAAAGGTTTTCTTGACAAATGTCAATTTTTATAAAACTTCCAAATCAAAACTGTTGTTTACAATAGCCAAATCCCCTATATATAGATCCTAGACCCACTAAAATAGGTAATAAAATAAAGACGGAAACAAATAAAAATCAACCCCACAAATAGACGACAAATAATTAACTTAAATAAATAAAAATCAAAACGCCAGCTCCTTCCAGTCATTCTTGTATTGCGGGTCAGGTACGGTCGTCGGGTCTGGGCCGAGACCAGATGCTACTGCATCACATACGGTGTTGACTATGAGGAGACATTTTCTCCTGTGGCCGACGTTAGAGCTATTAGGATTCTTATAGCCATAGCTGCCTACTATGACTATGAGATTTGGCAGATGGATGTCAAAACCGCCTTTCTGAATGGTCGCCTAGATGAAGATATCTATATGGCGCAACCTGAGGGGTTTGTGAATCCACAATTTCCTGAGCGTGTATGCAAGCTTCAAAGATCCATTTATGGATTGAAGCAAGCATCCAGGCAATGGAATAAGAAATTTGATGAGGAAATCAAGAAGTTTGGATTTACTCAAAATTTCGATGAGCCATGTGTATACCACAAAGTTAGTGGGAGTAACACTACTTTTCTTGTCCTATATGTCGATGACATATTAATCATGGGAAATCATATACCTAGTCTTAATGAAGTTAAGGCTTATCTATGTGAATGTTTTTCCATGAAGGATTTATGAGAAGCAGCGTATATCCTTGGAATCAAGATCTATAGAGACAGATCTAAGCGGTTGATCGGTTTAAGCCAAAGTGCTTACATGGATAAAATATTGAAGAAATTCAATATGCAAAACTCCAAGAAGGGATATTTGCCCATGCAAGTAGAACATGGCTTAAGTAGCGAAATGTGTGCTTCTACACCTGAAGAGGTGGCATACATGAAGAAAGTTCCGTATGCTTCGGCAGTAGGATCTATCATGTATGCAGTTAGATGTACAAGGCCAGATGTGGCATTCGCACAAAATTTAACCAGTCGTTATCAGCAAAATCCAGGGAAAGATCACTGGCATGCTGTTAAGAACATTCTTAAGTATTTAAGGAATACTAAAGATATGTTTCTAGTTTTCGGGGGAAATCCAGACGCAAAACTGAATGTTACAGGTTTCTGCGATGCGTCCTTTCAGACTGATAAAGATGATACGAAGTCTCAGACGAGTTACATTTTTGTCATAAATGGAGGAGCTGTAGACTGGAAGAGTAAAAAGCAGAGCACCACGGCCATGTCTGCTACAGAAGCTGAGTATATTGCTGCATCGAAAGCTGCACAAGAAGCTGTTTGGATAAGGAAATTTATTTCGGATCTTGGAGTGATGCCGTCAAATAAATTACCTATAAATGTGTATTACGACAACTCTGCTGCAATCACATTCGCCAATGAACCTGGAGTTATGAAAGGCGCCAGACATTATTGTAGGAAATATCACTATGTTCGAGAACAAGTCGAACTGGGTGAAATCAATGTACTCAAAGTTCACACAGATGACAATCTGGCTGATCCTTTCACGAAGGCATTACCTAAGGAAACGTTTACTCGACATGCTAAGGGTATTGGTCTTCGTTTAGCCGATAGTTTCATGTAAATCTGTTGATTTAGTATATTTTGGATAGTGATGTGTAAACAATTATTATTTTAATGAAATAAAGTGCGGATAACGTTTATTCTTATTATTAATATTTGTGTCCTATATTTGCATGTTTAAATCTGTGAATAATTAATTTATTCTAAATAACCCGTTGTCAATTAATAATATGGGAATATTATTGAACTAAGACAAATGTGAGGATTGGTAGAATGTACTGTAAGGTTGAGACACCAATGTCACATGATATTCAATATTGGATAAATTGAATATATGACTTATCCCAACCACATGATTATACTTTATGGATCATAGTCATTAAGTATATCATGAATATTTATCCTCTGACTTGAGATACCAGATAATTGCCGAGGATGTAGCTCATTTTCTGTAAGGTAGTCTAACGCTATCCGTAAAAGGTAGTTATAAAGGCTATTTTCGGAAATGATGCGAAGTTCGAGGGTTATGCTCGTAGTCAATAAAGGATTTGTTCCTTCAACTTTGTGTTGAAGTTTAATACTGCTTGGCCACTCGTAGGATTGACAAGATGTTTGCGTGCGCAAGCCCAAAATCTATCTGGAAGACGTTCAGATGTTTTGGTAATCTCGATCAATTATGAATAAACGAGAAACTATTGTTAATTATGGAATGACCAAGATCCATATCCATATTAACGCGGTATTAGCAACAAAAGGATAAGTATGATGATTAAATTCATCACGTGGTTTTTCCAGGAAAACCATACTCGAATCGAGCTGGGGGCATTGGGATCTGTTAAGCTAGACTAGCCCATGTCATTACTATATTAATAGTTATCCAAGTGGGAGCTGTTAGAGTTTAATGTATAATTATTAATATTAGTATGTCCGGTTTCGAACCCGAGACTCGGGATTGCACACAATACGTGAGAGTTCCAATGGTTTGAATAAATTAAATATATTTTATGTTTATATTTATTCATTTCACAAAACAAATACTTAACGACAGTTAGTACTTAACGGAGGTAAAGATAACGACCGTTAAAAGACTAAATGTGCAAAAGAGGTTTAGAAGGATCTAGAACCCATGTGTGGGCTTAGAACCGGCCGACCCATCCTAAGGGATGTGGGAGTCGGTTTTGGTGGCTTTGGGAGCAAGCTAGGGATAGCCTATAAATACAATTCACTTGTGTTTAGTTTTTCCCTAATCTTGAATCCTCTACAAGCCATTCTTCTCTTCCTCTTCTTCTCCCTGGCTAGAACTGATCGACTCTTTTTAATCCCACTAGGGATTTCGATCCAAGTAAGGCTAGACAAGTGTTTGGTTTGTTTTGTGATTCTTAAACCTAGCTTTTCCTATTGGAAAGCTATCATTACGTGTGTACAAGAACGAGTGACAAGCTTCTTTTAGCTTGTGTTTTATTGTGGTGTTCGATCCAAACCCTAATTTGGGTTTATCTTGTTCTTGTTGAATCGATTCCTTGTTCTTGCTAGGAATCAATAAGGTACGTTTTCTTTTAGTTTAATTAATTATATGTTTATGTAGATCCATTCCGCTGCGTGATCTTTGTGTTTATGTGTTTATAGTATTTGTATGATTCACATATTCCAACAAAGAAGATATGTATAAACTTCCGGACTCGAGTTTTTTTCATAAGAGATTAATAAGATACTTTACAACAATCAACACGCACTTCATAAGACATGGATAGAACTGGCAAAATAGAGACACTGTCAGGTTCATGACAACATTCACCTGATTTAAAATGATGGGTTGCCATGTCTAACAACAACTTCACAACGTGTGACCATCAACAAATGTTGCAATTCCTTTGCAAGCACAAAGAAATTCTTATAAAATCAAGTGCGCATATCGTTTGCTTGGTTGAAATAACCATACTTGATTGCAAGCGTTTTATTATTATCAAATGGAACCTAATGAATCTACCTAGGCAAGAATGAGTGAATTAATAGATACTACATATCTTCTACTCTACGAGCACCAAAATCTACCAAATCTCGATGTGTGATGGCACCGGCCCATGGGCGTTGTTTAAGCATTTTATGTTTGAAATATTAGCACTTAATGATCTCCAAACATTCCATACTTAATATCACATATCATGTTTAAAATAAATAAAAATGTATAATTATTGAATATACGAGTTCATTGTATAAATGAAATGCTTAAACAGCACTCATGAGGTAGTTGTTAGCAAATCTCATATTTTTAACATGTATCTAAACATATTAGTTAACATCTTATATTATCTTTATCTGACAATTATACATCTTTCCCATCTAAAAATTTTATTTTATTTTGGGGCATACTATAGGAACCCTGTGATGTGACATAAAGGAGGATTTTGGTCAAAGATTTCTTTTGTCTCTTACTATTTATAGTACAACACAGTTTTTTATTAGTTTATGTTCTGTATTTCCGACAGTTTTAATCTTTTGACTTATTGAACTTTATATTTTTATAGTTTTTTTATATTTAAAAAAAAATAAAAATAAAAAATAAAAAAAAAAATTGAAGAGGTGAGTGCCATTTGTAAAAAAAAAAAAAAAAAGTACCTATAACCCACCCCTTTTATTTTACCTTTTATTAGCAGGATCTGCATATCTTGTCAATCAAGTTTGACAAATTTCATTATAAATTATTTTATACTTAACTTGACCCATTATCAATCACTTAAATACATTTGGAATTGGCCCGTTATTAATCACTAAATACAACTCGAATTGACCCGTTATCAATCACTAAATACAACCCGAATTGACCCGTTATCAATCACTAAATACAACCCGAATTGACCCGTTTCAATAAAAATGGGTTGGAGTTGCTACCAGTAAACGTTATCCTATGTCTGTCGTTGAGAGTAAAACCTGACCAGAAACTTTGAAAGTTAGATAAGCAGTCATTGATGATCATGTACGCAGATTGTTTTCTGTTCAAAATAACCATACACGATTGCAGGTGTTTTATTATCGTTATTCTCAAGAGGAACCTAATGAATCAACATACAGACACTCGGTGAATTAGTACTATTACATATCTTGGACTTTGCGAGTGCCAAAATCTACCAAACTACGTTGTGTGATGGCCCCACTACCATCAGGCATTGTTGTAGTAGCGTTGTTAGTCTCCTGGAAACAATACCAAGGAACCTGCCATTTTGCATCCTCAAGAGCTGCTCCTACTTCAAACGTCATCACATGTGCTTCCCTTCCTGCATCCCCACAGATAAATACTTCAAGAAAGTGTTGCGGATTGCTTATTAAAACTGTTTGTTGAAATATGCAGCTTCTAACAGAATATTCAAGATGCAGCTTCTAACTTATAATCTTACTAGCAGTATAAAACCATAGTTCACTCGTGCATAATCACATAAGCCGTTTAAAGCAATCCTAGGGGGTGTTTGGGATTGCACATTATAGCTTTTAAGCAACGCACATGTGCTTATTTTAATCAAAAGATACGCGAATAAGCCAATAAACACTTACCTTACCAATCCTAACAATCCAAAAGTTCTTTTTCTTTTAAACACAATGCAATAACATTTTAAGAATGCAATCCCAAACACCTTCTTAATAGTTGTATCAAACTTAATGAGTCGATTAGCAATCTAAACACCTCTTTAACTATTTGTCAAAATACACAAAAACAAACAAGAAAACGATTACAAAAACACAACACAGCCATTACATGATTATCAGCTTATTGCTTTTTCTAACAGCATATAACTATTCTAATATGTATGGATAGACAATAGTACTTGCTTATTGCCTTATTTAAATCAACTAATTTACGCACTAACTTTCTTTAAAATCAGCATATAAACATTTTCACCCAAACACTCAAGAACTGCTTATCCACTGAAAAAACAAACATATAACTAAATACTCACTTAAATAAGCAAATCCCAAATACCCTGAACTTAATCCATTTCGTTCACATAGCCATAATCACAAAAAAAATTATACCCTGATGTCCATGAAACAAAACAATCAAAACTAACCTGTATAAAACACTCAATGAATAATAACATCCTCATAGTAAGTTATAAAATCAACTTTTTGTTCTGGTGTTTGACAACATAACTTAGTCTGTAGATGTAATTATGAAGTGTACAATGATGTAATAGCTAAAAGCTTCTTTTATTAGCGTTTCGAATATGAGCTTTTAAACAAAATCCAAAAACTACATGCTAGTTGCCAAGCAAGCAATATATTCTAAACGTTCCAACACTTGTTTGGCGACAAGCTTTTTGGATCGTTTAGCTTTTACCGTTTATATTGCACGGCTTGTTTGGCAACGATCGTTAGATTTTGTTTAAAGGCTCCTATTGAAAGCTTAATAAGAGAATGCTTTAGCTTTGCCGTCATTTTACACTATATAATAATAACATCATAAGTAACCAAACAATTTCATAAAACAAACAAATCAAACAGCTAATACTAACTGCTACCACAGCTAGTTTTGCACAACATAAATCACTTTCTTTTTCCAAAAATACATGCTACAAATACTAGTAAAAGAAGCATTATAGTTACCAGACACTATCACTTTATTCTCGAAAAGCACATGCTAAAAAACACATAAACCAAAAAACAATTAGTAGTAAACCTCACCAGTATAAAACACCCAACTAACAGGCCTCTTAGTAACAACATCCTCATAATAAGTAATAAAGTCAGCTTTAGTCCAGACATTACACAAAAACCCATCAACTTCCTTTTGTCCAACGTATTCACCTCCATCAAGCCAGTTGGGTCTCAGAATCCCAACTTCCAACTGGGCCGAGGAGCATGTTTTGTCGGAATCAAGCGTGTAATAAAAAGAAGTGCCATTGTTCCATTCAAGGTCGTATAAAATGTTTCCTAGTTGGTGTTGGATTATGTTAAAGTTGCGTCCGTTGGTCCAGTCGTACCATAAGTCTATTAGTTCCAGGATTCCGGATTTGTTCATTACCAGGATTGAGTGGAATTGGTCCGGCCATTTTGTTGGTGTTGGTGTTTCTGAGTTTGTGGGTACGAGGATGATGGTTGTGATGAGGAGGATTAATGTTGTTGTTGTTGTTGTTGTTGTGATGGGGGTTAGTGTCATTGTGGTAGGTGGTGAGAAAAGTGGATAAGTTTTCCGATGAGTGTATTTGTGTATATTGACCAAAAATGAGAATTGAGGTGCTTTTCTATCTGGTTTTTGGGATTCAAGTGACAATGAGTAAATTGCAAAATTCGTTCATGTGATTTGGCTAAATTACATGTTCAGTCATCATCCTTTCGAAAGTGCAACGAAGTTCCCTATAGGGAACTTTCAGTGGCATATTTAGTACTTAGCAAAAGTTAAATGACTAAGGAGACGTTGAGGGTATAGGAATCAAAGAATGACATTCACAGTCATTCCAAGTGTTTGGCTGAAGATTTATTGTTAGACCATGTGTAATGGGGCGTTAAAACCCATTTTTTTCCCTCCATAGCACCCCAGCCACGCCCTTTTCCCATTACCACTAGGCGCTGAAGACCAAAAAAATCCTTGGGGCGTTTCTCCTATCACGCCCGCGCCCCTGCTTCATTCGAAAAAATATAAGTTGTACCTTATGTCATTTCTGTTGTACATCACTTTTTCTTCCACGCCCCTCATCCATCTACCATTACACCACTTTTTCTTCCAAGCACCATGGTGGCCCACACTGCCACATGTCGTATCATGTCCCATTTTTTCTTACACACCATTACACATGGTCTTAAAGAATGATTCCTAAAATCATAAATGCAAACCAATGAGGAGGTGTATCTTTTGTTAACTATTCTCGTAGGCCCCACATATCTTATTATTTCCATCACAAAAATACTAGAATTTGAGCACTTAGGATGAACCCTATTAAATGTGATATCAAATTATCAATACCTAAAATTTTGTACTACCTCCGTCCCTACCTAACAATAATGAAACTGATATCCCTAATCTCATATACCCCTTTAATCAAAACCATACCTTTAGTGATTCCGGATAATATACCAAACGCACCTTAAACTTACCCTCTTTTTCTTTCCTTTTGCATATTCTCTTGAATAATTTTTTCTTTCCAAAAAAACTCGGCCTATCACTATCACATTTTTCTCTCACATCACGAATATTATAAGAACTTCACAACAACAAAAATAACATATTCAATATAACAAAACCAAAAACCCAAAACTATTAATAAAACATATAAAAATCTCATAAAAGAATTTTCAGCAAAAAATTCCAAGATACCCACATTGATAGATAAAACGTGGACCATTTTTTTTACCCACCCACTCCATGACCTAGGAAGGGTGGGTCACGCAATGCACCTGTTGAAAAAATATGTCATCCACATCGCCTTTTTTCAATATTTCCCGACCAAAAAGGACATGGTCCCCACACATTGTCTCCTATAGTGTTGAAGCTGACAATGGGGCCTCACCCGTTATAATTCGCGTAAAAATAAGGGTGGTAGGTCACTAAATGAATTTTAAAAAAAAAAAAAAAAAAAAAAAAAAAAAAAAAAATAATAATAATAATAAAAAAAAAAAAGATAGTGGCCTAAGAAATAAAATCGGGTTTATTTTCTGAATTAGGGGTTACGTTTTATATTTTTATTTAAGGGTTAGGTTTTATATTTTTATTTAAGGGTTAGGGTTTATTGTTTAAGGTTTAGTTTGGTTTAGTGTTTATGGTTTAGTTTTTAGCATTTAGAGTTTGGTGTTTAGGTTTATAGATTATGTTGTTATTTGATTAGATTATACGAGTATAAAATAACTATAGTTCATTCAAATGATGCTTATATTTATTATATATAAAAAAAAGTTAAAGCATACATTAAAAATTTTGTGATATCATTTTTAATGTGTACGACTCTGCCATCTCGCACAACCACATTGAACTTCTTTAATTTACATGGGGAATGAAAGAGGGAAGAATTGATTTTTTATTAGATTGATCGTAACAATTAAAGCATACATCAATCGAATAACAATTAAAGAAGTTCAACGTCGTAGAGCAACATGGCAAAGTCGTATGTATTAAAAATGATATCGCTCAAAAAATTTAATGTATGTTTTAACATTGTTTTTTTATATAATAAATGTAAACATCATTTGAATGAACTATTGTTATTTTATACTCGTATAATCTAATCAAATAACAACATAATTCATAAACCTAAAACCAAACTCTAAACCCTAAACGTTATAAACTAAACCCTAAATAATAAAGCCTGGCCTCTAAATCAAAACTCTAAACAATAAACAATAACCCCTAAATCAAAATATAAAACCTAACCCCTAAATAAAAATATAAAACATAACCTTTAATTGAGAAAATAAACTGGTTATATTTCCTAGGACACTACCTTTTTTTTAATTCATTTATTTATTGACTTACCTCCCACCCTTATTTTTACGCGAATTTGACGGGGTGGGTTCCCTTGTCAGCTTCAACAATATAAGGGAGTGTAGGGACTATGTCCTTTTGGTTGAGTTAAAAAAAAGAAAATAATAAGAAAAAAGGCCACATGGATGGCTTATTATTTCAATAGGTGTATTGTGTGACCCACGCTTAGATTGGGTGGGTAAATTGGTAAAACCAAAAAAAATGTCCTCCTTTTATCTATCATATACCAATGTGGTATCCCGGTAATTTTCGCGAATTTTCATCCTCTATCTAATAGATTTCTCAAAGATTGATAATTGCATGGTAGTCAAACGTAAAAAGGAAACGAGACCCATTTTCATTTCGAGTATTAAAATCATATTAGTCAACAAAAACAAATAATAACAATTCAACTCTTTCCAAAACCGAACCAAGATTTGGAAATACTGTAAGATCTCAAGTTGTTTAAACTCATCCTTAATCTAATCCAAACCAAGCCTACCTTAGATCATGAGTCAAGACCTTAAGGCTGTGTACAATCGACTGGAAATAATCGGTCGGTCGAGTTAAGCGACCGATATTCACATCGGTCGCATGGGTTGTGGAACATCGGTCGACAATCAGTCAAAGCAAATCCAAAACAAACATCGGTCTAAAATTCGACCGAGTTTTAAATCCTTCCAACCATATATCCGTTGCAATTAAAAAAAAAAAAAAAAAAAATTGTAAATACCAACCTCAAACACAAATCTAAACGCATAATTTCAAACAGAATTCAAACAACTTCTTATCCATAAACAACTTCTCATTATGTCAGAGAAAAACACTCTCACGTCAAAAGACCGATGATCCCGAGTACCCCAAAATGCCCCGAATTTGAATTTCTCGCCATAAAACAACTTCGAACTAACCGGCATAACACCACCACAACATCAGGGTATTCGATTTCGTGCACCCTCTTTTGAATATCCATCACGACTACCACAACCTAACCAAAATCAAAACCCATTTTACGTTAATCGTCCATATGTTCCACCGTATCGTCCTAATACGGATTATCACCAAGAACCAAGTGGGTCGTCGTATCGGCCTAACATGGATTTCTTGCATTCTTTCCAACCGTATGAAGATTATTCCCCGCTTCAGGGTGTTAATCTTGATATGGGTTTGGAGGATTTTATGGTAGACCATTCGACGCCACAATATCCGAGTCAAGATGCGTCGATGGGGCAAGGTTCGGGTCACGGTTCTTACCATGGTTCGTACCACGGTTCTTTCCCTGTTGAAGAACGATGTCGAAGAGACATCACCCATCAAACCAAGGACCGCTTCGCGACGTGCTACAAAGGCGAAGGACAAAGGCAAGAATGCCGAACCGGCCAAAAAACAGGCACCATGGACAAAGGCGGAAGAGATCGCACTTTGTAGAGCTTGGGTTTATGTGTCGAAAAATTCCAAGCGAGGAAACGCTATGAACAGGCACCGCTTTTGGGAGGAGGTGATAGCGTATTTTCAAAATGAAACCGGTTCACAAAGAACGTACGACTCTATCACCACCAAATGGAAGAATAGGATTCGAAGTAGGGTTGAAAATTTTACTGCTATCATGGATAATATCAAGCATAGCCATGGTAGTGGTGAGAATGATGTTGATGATACGGAAAAAGCTTTGACAGAATACCGTGTAATTTACGGTCATGATTTCAACTTGGAGAAATGTTGAAAAATTTTGAGGCATCATGATGCTTGGAAGACGGAGGGGGATGCTATCCGATCGAATAGTCGAAAGAAATCAAAGGGTTCTACAACAACCTCGGGGTCAACACAAGGTCCCTTGAATTTTCAAGACGTGGATGATTCTGAAGATGAAGACGATACTAGAGAATCACGACCAGAAGGTCGTGACGCAGCCAGGAAGAAAACATCGTCCTCCTCTCGTGATCCACCATCATCATGGACAGCTTCGCTAACCAAGACCTTCTTGAAAGTGAAGCCGTCAAAAGAAGGAAAAAAGAAGGACATTGAAGATGAGTATCTGAAGATGAAGCAAGAAGAGCTAGCCATAAAAGGAGAGAAAATGGAACTCCAACGAAAACAAGTCGAAATCATGGACATAACAAAACGGGAGCAAGATTTGATCTTCTACTACTCAAAAATCGACCCAACTTTGCCCGAACAACACCAAAATCATCTTATGCAACTTAAGGCATCAATCAAAGCTCGCTACAACTTAGATGATTAGTTTACATTTGTAATCGCTATCGTATTTTTAATTTAATATTGTAATGTTTTTAAATCAAACATAAAAAAAAAAAAAAAAAAAAAAAAAAAAAAAAAAAAGAAAAGTCATCGACTGTAGCACTTTGGTCATATCTGATCGTCGGAGAAAGAAAACTGACGTGACAGCTGGTGACCCTGGTCATCGACTGTGTCCGGCCTAAAAAAGATCATCACAAACATCCATTTATGAAACTGCTTACAATTATACCGCTAAAAGCTACTACTAGTTTCGCCAAAAATACAAATCATTACTCCCACATAAAAGTCATACCCTGTAACACCCCCAATTTCGTGATATGCAGCGGAATTTAATTTGGGTGTTACTTCATGGCACAACAGTTGAATAGTAGAAAACGATCACCAATTTGGTCGTTTTAAAAGATTTATCATTCGAATATCAGAGTTTACAAAGTAAGGTCCCCGTGGTTTCAAAGTTTATTAAATAGGTTTTCGAATGATATTTATAGCCTTCATAAGTATCTGTGCTCCTCCGTGCCATCCGTGCTCATTGTGAACCTGAGATAAATACATGCTTAAAACGTCAACACAATGGTTGGTGAGTTCGTGGAGTTTGATAGAAAATAACTTTCTTTTAATGAATTTAAAAGGTGTATAGCGGTTGTTGAAATAAATAGTAGTTCTTTATAGAATCGATAACAAGATGAGTTGAATAAAAATCCACTAATGATTCATGTATGATCTCAAGTGATCATAAGTTTCAGGTTTTAAATGAAGATGAGCTACGTTGTTATACGCTCGAAATGATGTGTTGGGTCAACTTTTAATTGTAACGATATGTCAAGCATTTTGGGTTGTCTTTTGTAGAATTCATGATTTAGTCTCATATGATGACAGTTAGAGTTCAAGTACATGATTCATAATCATAACACATAGTGAAAATAATAATCTAGAGTCTGAAATCTATCAGTGTAAAGTGGTGGTTTACTAAATACAGCTGTATCCTAGGATATATATGAAACATTCATATATTCATAAAGTTATATTGCCCTAAGCCTCATGACACGCAAAACGTTAATATTGTACCGGAAAACGGAGTGTTCATCAAATTAATGACGAAAGTTTTGCCCTCATGTAAATAGGTGACTTGCCAATTCCTATTTTTCTCAAATATAGTGCATCGCGACTAAATACGACTAACCATGTAGGCATTCCGTCCAAGTATTTAGTGGGATAGGTCGTCAGCCTCTAACAGGTTTCGAAGCTGTTCACTATATTCGCGCTCACCGCAGTGATTAATGGCTCATGATCAAGGGACTTTATGGCAATAAAGTAAACTTAGGCAATATAGGTTTCAGGGTTCATGAATTATGCGAAATTTTAGTCTTGGCAATTATTTCTAGTGACATGTAGAAATATCATAATAAGGTAACAGTACATTCATTTGTTATATGAATGCATACAATAAGTCTCAGTATCATGTTACATCAAGTAGTTTAAAGTTGTTATCTTTCAAATTCAGTGTTTATGCTAAGCAAGCAATTTGTACATATAACGAACATATATTCCTCTCAAAGGTGATTCAAACATGTAAAGCATAGTGGATGATTTTGAGTAAATCATGAGAGTTTTATATAAGTAACTTAAAACAGTTAAAGCATGTATCTCCCCCAAAAGAGTTATTAAAACAAGTGTTAAAAGTAGGGGCCACGACTCACGGTAAGTCATAAGAGTTTTCAAAGTGCTTATAGAAGTATTGTATCGCAAAATAAATCATATAGTTGATAAATGAGTAAAATATTTCGAAGCATGTATCTCCCCCAAAAAGTATAAATCAAGTATTAAAATAGGAGGGGCCACGACTCACCTGGAGCGTATCTGACAAGGTAGAATTTATAAGATCTAGGGAAACGATTACGGAAACGTCTTCGATACGAAACCTGAATATAAGGGAAATTCTAAGGTTCTGACTTATTACTAATCAGTGAGTGTGACGTGAGAAATCGTATAACGATTTGATCGGTGATATGCTTAAAATGCCTCAAGTTAAAAATGTAATATATCTATAATATTATCTTAATTCTTATTTCAATCGACTCAAAATATTACTTTCTCAAATTATGCTGAAATAATATGCAAGTGAAGTTACTAAATTCCTAATAACGAAACTTTAAATAATGTATAACTTAAAATGTAAAATGCATATGAAGTGAAGGGTGCAAAATGAAAAATAACTAAGAATGTCAAGTGAAATTAAATAGGTCCTTGTCCTTTTCAGATTTTATATTCTTTAGTCTAACTGTGATTGCGTTACGTCGTTAGTCCTCGGTTAAGTCCTTTGTCCATAATGGTCCAAAACTTGTCCAATAGTACAAATAAGGCTTGGAGTTACATCATTGGTTAATTTTAGTCCTTTGTAAACTGTTTTCACAACCTTAGTCCACAAGTTTCGCTGTTTGGCAGTTTCAGTCCCTCAAGTTAGATCGCGTTACAATTTTTAGTCCAAAAGTGGCAAAATGGTAAGGAAAATGGATGGCGAGTTTTTCTGAGTTTTATTTAAGATAAAAGAAGCTTATTTTATTAGCTTATTCGATCAACAACTCATTTTCTTATTATTGGGCCTGTTAACGAGATCTATTAATAAGCCCACTAGTTATTTGTAATTGTTTTTCAATATGGGTTATACGAATTGATGTGGCCATTTTTAAAGGTCAAGTTGTGACTATTACTTCGAGTGGTCTAAGTAAGAAGGGTAGCTAGCTAGGTCGTTTAACCGGTCGTATGAAAATAATACTTGGTTGTTAAATTGAAAGTCGAGTTGTATAGTCATCTTTAAGGTGGCGTAAGGGCTGTTTTAAATGTACAAAATTTCCTAAGTGTTTCTCAGCGTGTGATATGTAATGTTTATGCGTTTACTTGGGTCATTTTAAAGAGTGGTAACTCGAAAAGTGTATTTAATAATGTGGTCTAACTCGTCTTGTAAAGAAACGACATGGTTATTTGGTTAATCTGTGAGTTATAGCCTTGTGTTCTAGGCGACTTGGCTGTTTAGGTATACAACTTTGGAGGTAATTCTAAGTGTTTTAAGGTCTTATTTATATGTGAGAGTTGAGGCAGTAGTATGCAAGGTATATGAATGGTGTGAGGTGATTGTTAAGACTCCACCAAGTGAGTTCGACATTGTGTATATTTCAACTAGGTTACTGTGTTTTTCAAAGTATAAAAGTGCCATGCGTTCGAATGCAAAATGAAACATGCATGCATGTGAATCTGTGTTAGTGAGAAATGGAAACAAAGGAGGATAATATAATACTTACTACACCTTTTTGAAGGTGGTGAAGACTTGCATGGGATCGGTTGAACACATGGGTGAGCAACCCTCTTGTTGGAATTCGTTTGTACACGTATTCTTTGTAACCCATTTAAGTTTAAATGGTGCAAAAAGGGTTGAGTATGTGTAAGAGAGGTGAGGGTGAGAGGTAGTAAAAAGGCAGTGGGGTTCGACTGAAATCACAAGGGCGAGTATGCAGTTTATTGGTTGGGTTCGAGCTTCATTTTAAAGTGTCTATTCCTTACTTGGGCGTTTCCTGGGTTGAGACAAATTTACTGGACATCTAAGGAGATCAGTGAGGGTGAAAGAAAGATGGAATGAGTGTTGTGTAGTGTGTGTAGAGGGTGATAGTTTAGGTATAATATAGAGGAGAGGTCACACGTTATTCTTGACTCTCAATTCTCAACTCAATCATTTGTGATTACTGTGCAAGAGAGGACACCTATGCATGTTTTACTAAAATATCTTATGGAGTTTGGTGGAATTTGTCTCTTGTTGTTGGATTGTATTCATGTTCGGTTATTTTATATGGGTGCAACGTGGAGTTTTGCAAACTACAACTTGCTATTGATGTTCTAGTTATCACAATATGTTAAAAGGGTTACTGGGAAAGTGTAGGAAAAGCCGGGTTCGAATTAGTCAAGTTTTGAGATTTTTACCTATGCGGATGTAGTTGAAATGGGACGAACAAATGAGTCTTCAAAACCATATCAACACTCGACTTGTGTTTCTGAAATTTGGCATACGGGTAGTCTATTGGGTGATGAATGAGAGTAAGTAAAAATAATGACATGTTATATTTAAAGCTCGAGAGATCAAGGCTGTTTTGGAGAGGTTGTGGCTGTCGAGTTTTACAATAAAATCACAAAGTTAAAATTTGAATTGGAATGGGCTTGGAACATTGGCTGCGAGGTGGGCTTAGACATATTAAGTATCCGGTTAGTTTGTAGCTTGGAGTAGTGTAGTAAAAGAAAATATAATTAGTGTATGTTTAATATTTGTGTTGTAATTAGTGAAGGTTTAGATGTGATCAAATTATAGATTTAATAGTTTTAACTATAATGTGAAATTTGTGTAGTCTAAGTTTAGTGTAAATGGAGTTTTTGTGAATCACCGAGTCCCGAGGTACGGGTCGTCATTTAATATATTGTCCCAAACGTAATTGTGGTAATGATACTAAGAGGAGAAAATTTTTAATTTTCCCGTAAGAATGGGTTTTGGCAATTAGTAATACGAGGTTATTATTAATTAATGAGGATTATCATAGCGAATTTTCATGGGATCCTACATACCCACAAAACAAAAACAAAAAAAAAAATAATAAAAATAATAGTAGTAAATCTCACCGGTATAAAACACCCAAAGAACAGGCCTCTTGGTAACAACATCTTCATAATAAGTAATAAAGTCAGCTTTAGTCCAGACATCACACAAAAACCCATCAACTTTCTTTTGTCCAACATATTCACCTCCATCAAGCCAGTTGGGTCTCAGAATCCCAACCTCCAACTGGACCGAAGAACATGTTTTGTCGGAACCAACCGTGTAAAAAAAAGAAGTGCCATTGTTCCATTCAATGTCGTATAAAATGTTTCCTAGTTGGTATTGGATTATGTTCAAGTTGAATCCGTTGGTCCAGTCGTACCATAAGTCTATTAGTTCCAGGATTCCGGATCCGTTCATTACTATGATTGAGTGGAACTGCTCCGGCCATTTTGTTGGTGTTGGTGTTTCTGAGTTTGTGGGTACGAGGATGATGGACAGTAGTAGGATTAGTGTGGTTGTTGTTGTTGCGCTTGTGATGGTGGTTAGTGTCATTGTGTGGTAGGTGGTGATGAAACAAGTTTTCTAATTGGTGTGTTATGAGGATCATTGTGCTTTTTTATTTGGTTTTTGAAATGTGAAAATTACTGCAGAGGCAACTGTCCAAAGCAGTTGCCTCGCAGAGGGTTAGTTTTTTCTCCATTCCAAAAAAGGCCATCAATTTCGCTGCAAACGTGCAGCGAAATAAGAACCCTACACGTGTCGTGCTCTGGTTAATCCAAAAAAAAAATAATAATAATAAAAAACATGTAATTCACATAAAACGTGCAGCGAATTACATACATATGGGACCCACTTGAATAAAAAAAATACGTAAATCACATACCATTTGCAGCGAATTACAAAAATCCGGGACCCACTTGAATAAAAAAAATAAAAATACGTAAATCACATACTATTTGCAGCGAATTACAAAAATCGGGACCCACATGAATTAAAAAAATACATTTCACATACCATTTGCAGCGAAATTGTCTCTCTCCTCCTTTTTGGGCCCACATGAGTAAAAAAATTACATTTCCCTTTCTTATTTCTATTAATTTTTAATGAATATATATACATATCTCTATATTATATATAACAGGAGGCGTTACACGTAGATAACGCCACCTCAATGCCACCTCAATGCCATGTAATTGTTATAGCATCCATGTCATCACATTCTGTCCATGTAAGCAATATTTATAATTAATTTTTTATTTAATTTTGAAAGACTAAAATTCTGAATTTTTTTAAAAATATTGACACTTACAAGGATTGAACCAAGGGTATTGATAACATTAACAAGAATGATAACCACTAAACCAACACATTTTTTTGATTATATCTTGCAAGCCCAAATTTATAAACCTATGCAAACCATTTTTATTAGATAAATAGTAACCCTAATTAAACATATAAACCTATGTAAAAAAAACACGGTTCATTCATATTATTATAATTAATATCCAACTTTTATTCTTTTATCACCCAAACCCTAATTTTCCCTCAATCAAAGATCGATGATGATGATTATGGTGGATGATATAAACGTTTTCATCTTTGCCGCCCCCTCTCTACTTCATTGCTCGACCAAAAAAAACAAAACATCAGGTTAGTTGGTATGTAATATAATTATGCAACTTACATATTAGTTTTTTTTTTTTTTTTTTGCTGATATATATGTTTATATATATGAATCTTTGTATCACGTTTTATGGTTTTTGTTTAACTGGCCACATACAGGAAAAAAAGGTACGTCTCTTTTCCCTCGAAACCCTAATGATGAAACTTTGTTACTGTGTATGCGTATGTTGGTTTCTTTGTAGCTTTTTGCAGGTTAGATGTCTTCTTTACAGGTTAGTTCTCTTCTTTTTAACGCATGTTGCTTTAATGATTCTTAAAACAACATGTAGGTCTGTTTATAACTCATTTATTCAACAGATTCTATCATGTACATATGTTGCTGAAAGCATACAAATACTCCTGATATAGATTGACAGGTATAAAGTTAGAGGAAATCTATTTAGCATGAAATAAAAAGAAACCTTAATGATGAATCTTAACTAAATTCATTCTTTAATATTGTATTTACCTTTGTGCAGGTTACTTGTGATTTCTGCATGGTCATGTTTGACTGGTCTCATTGCCAGGTGTATTCCCTTCAAGTTTCGGTATTCTGAGGGCAGCAATGGTAACAAATATGACAAGATTTTGGAGGTACTAATGATCAACTCTACAAGTGGACCTGGTCTTTTGTTACCAAAGGTACAACTTCTTGATATTGTATGTTGTTATATATGTGTTGGGTAATTATATATATTAATAATTAAAGGATGCTTATGATTAATCAAAGCTTAATAATCGAGGATACCTTTTTTTGCTTTGAGTATATTTTATCTTATTCCTCCTGGTCGCTTTTCCTTTTACCACATATGCCTATATATGTTTCAGCTCAATTTGTATTTTCTTTTTACATGCATGACTAACGAATGATTTAGTTACCTTTAGTAGTCCTTAATCTTATCTGATAAATGATCAAACAGTTGAGGAGACAGCTGTACGTGAAACATGGAACAAGCCGGAGTCCGAGGGGATTTGATGGTGAGTTTTAGATTGTTTCTTTTTCCCCTTGATTACATTCTAGCTGTATTTTCGTAGACATGCATTTGTGCTATCTGTGCTTGCTTTTTTTGTTTCTACTTTGTCATTCAGTTATCTTCTCTATGCTTTCTTAATCAATAACTTTACTGATATCTTTATTTTTTATAGATAGTTGATTTCCAATTATAAGATTATACTAATATTAAGAAACGACCATTTGATACTAATATTAAGAAACGCATATCGTGCCTTTTAAATAATCGGTTCTATTTTATACATGTTTATATTATTAATGTTCGTTACTTTTCTATGGTTTTATATGAAGATGAATTCGGATACTGATCAAATAGTTGACATGTTGTTCGACCTTGCTGCTGATTTCCACACGTACTCCATCCTAAGGAACCATCATCATGTTGTGTAAACACTTCTCTCCAATAGTTTACTTATTTACATTTTACAGTTATGAAGTTGTTTATCAATTCAGTAATTATCCAGTCTTTGAATAAATTGCTATAAGAGATTTCCTTTATCAGAAACACACTTTGGCGGACGTTCATCTAATTTCCTTTTCAATATTGGTTTTTAACCTTTTTTGAGATAAAACATACACATTACTTCTCTGTAACATCAGTGTCTACATTTTTAGGTGCTTATACGTCCAAATATCTAAGCTTTGCGCCAACGGATATTTTTACTTCATTATGCATATTCGGCTATTGTTATGTGCTCAACAAGACTTTTTTCTTACATTGCAGAGCGCATGGCAGTATGGCACATAGAATATCAAAGGATACCAATAATACCATGTTGAAATAAATTGTCCCACTGTGATATATATGAATCAAATAATATACATCAAATTAATGGTTCCACTGATACATCAAATGCTTAAACAAATAACCCTTTTAAGATACATTATAGTAATTCTGTATATTGTGGATTTATTTGTATCCACTTAAATATTTGGATCATAGTCATCTGACAGGAATCAGGGAAAAGAAAAAGGAAATCTACAAGATCACTTAAACGGTTTGTCTTTTTAACTGTCTCTTAAAAGGGTTATTTGTTTATGTTAGTATTTATTATTTGTATCCACTTAAATATTTGGATCATAGTCATCTGATAAAATTTATTACAGGAATCGGGGAAAAGAAAATGGATTGGCCTGTGAGGCTTAAAGTGGCAATTGGTGCAGCAAGAGGACTTGCTTAATTGGATTCAAGTTCTGCTGTTGGAATTCCTTTTGTACATAGAGACTTCAAATATCTGATAAAATTTATTACAGGAATCGGGGAAAAGAAAATGAATTGGCCTGTGAGGCTTAAAGTGGCAATTGGTGCAGCAATAGGACTTGCTTAATTGGATTCAAGTTCTGTTGTTGGAATTCCTTTTGTACATAGAGACTTCAAATCAACAAACATCCTTCTGAGTGATGACTACGAAGCGAAGGTATATTTATCTTTATTTCGTTTACTATTATTCTGTTTCTATTCATTTACATGTTTCATTCCATGGTTAGGCAAATCCTCAAATGACCCTCTTTACGGGTAGCTCAAGAATATCAGGTAAAGTGGCTTATGACCTAAACGGTCAGATTAAATTGGAAGATGCAGGATTCGACTGGAAGATTCTTAGACCTGACGTTCAAGAGGTTCAATACTTTGTATATTTTGGGCTATAAATTAGTAACTTTATATGCAGAACTGGGGCAAAACCTCACTCATGAGTCAACTGAGTGAACTTGCTGGGAGGAGGAAGCTTGATAATTTGACAATTGGCCCGGTTCTTACAGTAAGTTCTCACTATGTTACAAATAAAGAACATCTTAAACTTTGAGATATTAAGATTTTAACTTTTCCATCTTTGTTTTTATTATCAATGTTTTAGAAAATCAAAGTTTTACGAACCTCAAAAAATCTGATTACTATGCTGTAACAACTTTGAACAACATAAGCTCATTCAAAGAATATTTTCTACTACCTGTTTTACTACAACTGATATGAGCCGCTTTCTTTTTTCCCATTCTTATGTATATTCCTTAGAAACTGTTCCAGTTAGGACCGTCAACAGACAATGTTCCTCGGGTCTTCAAGCAGTTGCTGATGTAGCTGCAGCTTCAAACGGTTTGTGTGACACTTTGGGTGATGTGTCTGCTGCTAATGTTGAAATTAAAATGACACACTTGGCAGCACTATAACTGGCGTGGTCGCAGAAACATCTGCTCCAAAAGATGGTAGTAGAACCGGACCAGAGTTTCGGCCACGGCGAGTTATATGTGGAATTATCAAGGGCGACATCTCCCGGAGGGCTGAAGATACTTATTAACCTGTCTGCGCATACCCTAGGTGGTTAACAGCTACTCTAGCATCCCCACTTTAGAGATACTCTGTCCTCCTAACAATGCTAATATTCCCATCTTATTTATAATATGAACTATATCTCCATGCTATATGCTATATCCTTTATGTGTTTGCCCAATCTATTTACTTATTACATATTCTCAGTAGTACGACGACACATACTCAATAATAATTATTTATTGCATACTATAGATATGTCGTCTGTGTTTGCATACCATAGGTTGTTAACAGGTACTCCGGCATCCCCACATTACAAATACTCTCGCCTCCCAACAACGCTAACATTCCCATCTTATTTATGATATGAAATATATCTCCATGCTATCTGCTATATATAGCAAGATTTTATGATATTGGGATTGGTGCTGGTTTGGAATCCATGACTGCCAATCCGATGGATTGGGACGGATCGGTTAACCCAAGGGTATACTCTAATCTCCGACTCACCTGTGAATAAATACTCACATATCTCTATATGTGAATCCGTATTATGTTATATGCTTATACTTTGCTTGTGATTAACATTAACAGGTGAAGACAATGGCACAAGCTCAAGATTGTCTTCTTCCAATGGGGATTACGTCAGAAAATGTTTCACAGCGCTTTGCCGTGACGAGGAAGGAACAAGATCAGGCTGTGGTGAGTTGAATAGAACAATTTTGAAGGTATCAAAACTCTTCGTAATGAAGGTGCTGCTCTTGAGGTATATCTAATTCCCCTTGCAATAAACTAACATGTTATCAAGAACACATATATGAACTTCCGTCATATCAATTTGTCGCCAATATTTATGCAAACAAAGAGTCAAATGGCTGAAACATTTTTCTAAGCTTCAATGATTCACATAAATTTCTGATTTCCTAACAAAGTTCCATCAGAAATAATCTATAATGCTATGATCCACCCTCTATTTACGTCATTCATGAATACCAAACAGTTATATATTGGTGCCACACTCAATACTATCAAACATACATGAGAAGCTGGGATTGCATTAGCAACGCACCTTTGAAAGAAAATTACTGGAGCGGGATTTGAGTTCTTTATGGCAGCGATAATGGCATGAGCAATGAAATTTCAGATAAGCAATCCACAAAAAAAAAACCCCACACATTGTCGAAACTGCTTATCTACTTTTTAGATTATTGAACCCTCTCTGAGTATGAATACGATGTGAGGTATCACAACTTCAAGCGAATTGTGTAGTGTGGAATATATATAATATGATACGATTATTAAGCACCATCCCTGGCCATCACATAATAATAATAATATGCAAGTTTTTTTTTACTGTTTTCTAGGATGATTGGAGTTACCTGTTTCCAAATATTGTTGCGAAAGAGACACGCATAAAACTCGTGTCTCCTAGATCAACAGAGGATAACCCACACGGGACCTTGCGCATGGTAGTAATCTGCACTTTTGCTTTCTAATTCATACCATCAGATTTTTTTTTTTTTTTTTTTTTTTTTTTTTTTTTTTTTTTTTTCATGAATGAATGAATGAATGTCTTGCACTTAGGTCTACAAAGAGATGCAAGCCAATTCACCCATGGTTGCCAACAGGAAGTTCACTCTCCTTAGATCGTGTACACAAATTGGTCAAGCCACGCGGGTCATTGCAGAAATTTCACATTCTCACTCCCCAAATAATTATCGTCGGCTTCCTTCTGGATGCTTGATTCAAAAGATATCTGAGGGATTATCAAAGGTTAGTTAGTATACAGAATGCACACACACAGGCACATCGTTTATACACACAGTCCCATCATGATTCCTCGTGTGCTGTTATGAACAGGTAACATGGGTGGAACATACGGAAGTTGATGAATCACATCAGAGGATAACCCACACGGGACCTTGCGCATGGTAGTAATCTGCACTTTTGCTTTCTAATTCATACCATCAATTTTTTTTTATTTTTTTATTTTTTATTTTTTTTTGATAAATAAATTTATTCTTATCCAAATGAAGTTAATTATTAAGGCCTCAATCAACTCTGGTGTAAATTTGTAGGCATTGGCTCTTGATAAGCGTTTTGTTGATCCACGGACCACGAAGATCACTTAACCCCACACAAGCTGAGAAAGAGGAGGGTCTTTTACCTCTGGCCGATGCTTTACCAATTATTTCTCAGGTGAGTGATTTTCTCTAGATACATGCTAGAGAGATTACACTGTTAGTCCCTAAACTCCATGCGTATTTCGCATATGGTCCCCAGGTCTGTATTCGTTTCATAGCGTCAGTGGTCCAAACCACTAACAGCCGTTAAAATTATATTTAGACATTTAAATGAGGCTTTAGTTCAGGTTTTGAGTTGCTCTCTAGAAAACACTCATATCCCCAAGTAACCGAAATTGATCCCATTGTAACTTAGATTGCACGTTTATGCTCATAACATTGAGACAGTTAAACGCCTCCAGGGAATTGTAAGAGATCCTCGAGCTGGGTGAGTAGTTAAATTTCTTTCATTTTTGTTGATTTGTTTTGGTACTGGATGCCATTGAAAACTGCATTATATGAAAAAGTGATTAGCTGAAAATTCTTATTAAAAGCTAAGATAGAAAGTTTGTTGTTGGTGTAGATTTGAGCAGAGTTAATCAGTCATCCGAAAACATTCAAATCTTAGCAAGGAAGGAAGGAATGATCACCAAGACATCTAAATTGTTGGGGCATGAAGAAACTGATGATGAGTTAAAGGAAGCCATGGCTGATTTACGTGCCATAGATGTTGACATCATGACTGATGATGAGTTAAAGGAAGCCATGGCTGATTTACGTGCCATAGATGTTGACATCTTGATTCTCGGACAAAATTTACTTTAATGTTTCTTTAACTACTTTTAGGGTGTATTTGTGTAAGGAAATGGGCATGTAAGTCATAGAGTATAGTTGTTCAATGGTATGGGTTTAGAGACTAAAATTGTTGCCTGTGAATTAACAAAAAGAATAAGGATCCATATCATTTTGAGACTTATATCATTTATTAATTGAAGGGGACAATTGTTATCTTGAGTTTTAATTTTTTTACTTCTTTGTTAACATGGTGGTTAATGTTTCTCTCAATTTCTATAGGTAAGAACAATTGTGAAACCAGGTAGTTCTCAAGACTTTCTGTAAGCTTCATTGAGTGCCATGTTATCTATGACGGACATTCTTTCCATCATCAAGACTTTTGGGTCTCAAAGTCGGTCGATGGGTTGAGTAATGATTCAAAACAAGTTATCGAGGCAAATGGTCGATAATGCTCTGAATATTTTTCTCATTCATTTGTTAGATCTGTTTTTTGTAGGAACTATTTGTGAGATATGTTAACGGAATCGTGTACAATAGTACACTCTCCAATAAAATGTCATAATACTTATTATGCATGATCATTTTAAAGTTACTTCACAACATTATATTCATTTATATGCGTATGTAGGTTCTAATTAAGAGGTTTCAAGGCTTGTGTTTTTGCTCCTAAGCTCCTAAAGGTGATTCAGGTGACATTCAATCATTCTAATTTTACTTTCAATAATTTCAATCTCAAATTGACTAAGTTATGTGATTTAATAAGTTAGTAATAATAGGGTGTTTGGGTAAACGTATTTGAAAAGTTGCCTTTTGATACTATTAACACGTTACACATTTCTTTAGCCAAATTGCCTACCTTTGTAGACGAATTATACAAGTAGATATTTAAGTGAAAATTTAAACACTCTACTATCTAGAGGTAACCTAAACGAACTTTTCAATGATATAACTTTCATCAAGTATTATATAATACAAACAAAAATATTTACGGTCAAAGTTGAAGCAAGAAGACCGTGTTTTGGGTCCCACGACAATTAAAATGGGACGGAGGGAGTACAACACTCTACATAATTAATTATAACATGTGTTTGAAATGTATATAATTTGTATTATACAACAATGTAGACTACATAGTACATCGGAAGATAAAGTTATGCATGCATTTGGCACCATTATATATAAAGGCAAAAAAAAAAAAAAAAAAAAAAAAAAAAAAAAAAAATACCTCCGATCATTTAAAACCATAAACATCCGATTTATCATCATTCACTTATAAAGACCAGAAAAAAAACACACCACCTACATAATGAAAAAAAAAAAAAAAAAAAAAAAAAAAAAAAAAAACTCTTAGATAAAATAAAAAAACACCATTAACAATTTACATGTACGTCAAGCACAACATTCTTAAAAAACAAATAACGTAAACTAATATGATCAAAATATTAGATAAGCTCCCCGTTCAAAAAAAAAATTCCTTTAACTAACACCTAACTAACACCATCAAAAGAATAATTATAAGTCATGCCCGCCCATCGGGCGGGCTTCGAAATCTAGTATATATATATATATATATATATTTTATAAATACATGACAACACGTTTGCTATAATGCTTGTAAAAATTGTTTATATTTAGTTGCGCACGTTCCGGAACCATCTTCGCCCAATACTGATAGTGGACGCGGCGCATTTAAAGGGTGTTTACAGGGGTACCAATTTGCAAGCTGTAGGGATGGTCGGAAACAGCCAAATTGTGCCAATTGCTTACGGTATATGCAGAGGGGAGACTGGAGATTGTTGGTCATGGTGGATGTCAGTACTTAAAGAGTGCGTAGGCGATAACCCCAATATGGTTATCATATCTTATAATTTTAGTATTATCACAACTTATAAAAATAAATTATTTTTATAAGCTACATGAAGTAACCTTTGATTTTCCGAGATTATTGAAGATTTTTTTTTTAATATAATCTCTTATAAGTTCTATCTGCCAAACAAAGATTATTTTTTAAGTAGCTTATTTTTTGAAAAAATAAGAATAATCTCTCCATAATCTCATGTGCCAAACATTCCCATAAAAGTGTGAAGAATTGTTTTAAAACACTCACACTTAAAAGTGTGAAATTTTTTCATAAATCTTCACTCATAAAATTGTGAAAATATTTGTTACGCCCAATTGGTTTACACGTATACTAGAGTGAACTATTTGATTCTTTACACTTTAAAGTGTGTAAACATGCTCTAATAAATGTGAATATATTACTATTTTGTAGTAGTGAATATATATTTTTTTAATCGAATCATTTTATGTACATTAGATGTGGTCCAAAATAATTACAAAATGATTTTCTAGGTATTTAAAATAATTTTTTTAATGGTTGAAAGTCATTTCCTAAATTTTCACAAAAGTTATTTTTTTTACTAAAATACAATATAGCAAAAGAAATTGACAAATGAGAAAAGTTCTTTATAGACCCAATTTTTTTCTAAACTCAACGAATCAATAACAGCACTTCATTTTTTCTATAAAAAAAATCACTTTCATCACTTTTTAAAAAATATAATATCTTACAAAGCGTTAATCATTACGTGAAAAGAATCGTACTATCACGATGAGAGTTAAATTATCTTTCTACAGAAGGGCACTTATATATATACTTTCGATGAACTTTTTTTCGAGTTTGTTGTATATGTTGAAATTTACGTCGAAAAAATTACATGTGATTTGTTAATTTAAAATCACATGTGATTTATAATATCACATGTGATTCCTAACATATAAATCACATGTGATTTTCTCAGACGCAAATTTTACCACTAATACAAAACTCGAAAAAAAAGTTTGTCGAAAGTATGTCAAAGTGCCCGTCTATTTAAAGATAAAAAAATTCTCTTCGTGATGATTCATTTTTTTCGTTTAATAATTTAGCGTTTGAAATATATTTTATTTACAAAACAAGGTAGAAATTTTGTCATTTTTTATTTTTATTTTGATAAAAATGAATGTTCAGCATCGATTCATTGAATCTATAGATAATTTATTGTTAGAATATTGTATAGGATATGCTCTAATAAAAAGTCAATAGTTCAAAAAGAAATAATACAAAGTCAAATATCCGGGACCCACAAGGACTAGAGAGAACAATTTCGCTGCAAATGGTATGTGAAATGTATTTTTTTAATTCATGTGGGTCTCGGATTTTTGTAATTCGCTGCAAATGGTATGTGATTTACGTATTTTTATTTTTTTTATTCAAGTGGGTCCCGGATTTTTGTAATTCGCTGCAAATGGTATGTGATTTACGTATTTTTTTATTCAAGTGGGTCCCATATGTATGTAATTCGCTGCACGTTTTATGTGAATTACATGTTTTTTTAATTTTTTTTTTTTGGATTAACCAGAGCACGACACGTGTAGGGTTCTTATTTCGCTGCACATTTGCAGCGAAATTGATGGCCTTTTTTGGAATGGAGAAAAAACTAACCCTCTGCGAGGCAACTGCTTTGGACAGTTGCCTCTGCAGTAATTGTGCTTTTTTATTTCGTTTTTGAAATTGCAAGTGACAAAAAGATTCGGGCATGTTTGATTTTTTAATTGCTTATTTTATGAGAAAAAAATGACTTATTAGACCAGCCGGTCTGGCCTGCTCGTGGCTCGCCGCCACACCCCTCTCCTCTTCGTGCCTCGCCGTGCAAAGCCTCCTCGTCTGCACGAGGAGGTGAGTTCCTGACATTTGTGGTTTTTTTTTTTTTTTTTTTTTTTTTTTTTTTTTTTTTTTTTTTTTTTGTTAAGTATTGTAAATAGTTTTATAAAGTTTGTAAATATGGCTTGTAATGTTATACAAAAACTTTTAACGTTTTATAAACTAGAAAATTAAGATACATTAAACATCAAATACAAATACATTAAACATCAAATTGAAACTACATTAAACAGCCACTTGAAAAAAACAACGAACGATTAACGTAAACAACATACGATTAACATAAACAACGAACGATTAAAAAAAACTATCATCTGAGTCTGGCCATCCATCTTCAGACGAGGACACTTCCGGTGAGAAGAAACCATCTTCATGTCGCTTCCTACGTTCTTCGTGTCGCTTCCTACGTTCTTCAGCCTCTCTGGTTTGCCGCTCCAAACGAGCAGCTTCTTCTTCTCTTTCAATTGCTTCCATTTCCAGGAAGACTAGCATATCTGCTTCCTCTTGCCTAAGTTGTTCATCAGTTAACCCAAACGGATTTGGGTCTTGGTTGGCAACCGGTGGATTGTGCACCGGTTCATTTTCCGGTGGATTTTTCACCGAAAAATTTTCCGGTTGGAAAACCGGGAAGATATGCTCAGGCGGAGTATGAAATTCTTCATTTTGCCGAGGTGGACTTGGAAACTGTTGTCCAAAATCCCCCTGGCGAGGTGGACTTGGAAACTGTTGTCCAAAATCCCTCTGGCGAGGTGGGCTTGAAAATTGTTGCCCGAAATCTCTTCTGGAAGACATTTTGACAAATGAGATGTTTGGATCTTGAATTTGAAAAGTGTGGGAGGAGAAGTCGGATCTCATCGACAACTACAACTCTATATAAAAATTCGTATCGTATTAGTATTTGTTGTATCGTTATTTTTAATTCCCGTATTGTTTTTTTTTTTTTCGTATCGTAACTTTATTATTAGTATGTGTTTAAAGTTGTTGTGTTGTATTTTTAATTAAATGAAATGAATTTAGTTTATTTGAGTATTGAATAAAAGAAAAAAAAAATAGATAGTGGTGGGGCCCAAATGAGGAGTTTGTGGTTTGTTGTGATAAGGGGGGTTGTTTATTGTGGTTTGTTGTGATGACGTGGCACCTCGTGGGGCCCGAATGATGAGTTTTTTCTCCTCACCATACCTAATGCTCTTAGTCGTGAATATGTTTCAAGATTTAATCACTCCATTTTTTTTCTTATTTATTTATTCTCATCTTCCAGTGGTATAATGAAAAAAAGATTTCATATAAATTTTGTCCTTGTTGTTTTTTCACCATGTGTTCCTCTAACTCTATGTTCTCAAGAATTATTTAGAGCACTTCCAACCATAACTCGGGGTTAAATTTTAACACACTGACACGTCAGCTTTAACTCACCTACCTTTAACTCAAAAAAAAACTCTTTCAATCATAACTCACCCTTAACTCACTTTTAAAGGGGGCGAAAGTGATTTTTTTTTTTTTTTTTTTTTTTTTTTTTTTTTTTTTTTTTAACACAAACTACCCTTAACGCATCGTTAAATGGTTAACGCACACCCTTAACGCTGCGTTAACGCAACATACATTCAACGTTTAACTCCACTTTAACGCACTTCAATTCTCCCTTTAACGCACTATTGCGTTAGCGTTCAAAGTGCCCTTAGAGGAGAATGGAAATGATATTAAAAGAAAATAAAATTTATTTATGTCCTAAAGATTTTTTAACAAAAGAAAGAAAAGAGAAAACAACATATAAGGCTTTTTGGCTCCACAAGTTTCTTCTCACTTTTGGATTCTACTTCTCTTTTCTTATCGTTTGCTTCTTCTTTTTTTTTTCATCTTAAAAAAAAACTCGAGAACACCGCGCAACTATAGCTTATGGGTGGGTGTAGAGGTCATCTCACCGATCACCTCCACTTCATCGTCACATAACTTTTCAGCACATCACCTAACTCACTATCTAACAAGCGTAATGGTAACCACCTAACTAAACAGATAAAAATATTATACTTAATACATATATATACCTCGCAATATACCCCACACACACTCACAAAAAAAGATGTGAACTTAGTTAGGTGGTATGCACCACCTTACCAACGCCAAAGTCCATCCACCGCGAATGGTGGTCGCCAAGCATAGTGGTGGATGACGCGTGGTGGTGCATCGCACCATCACGCCCCTCTTAGTTTATCGTTTGTAGTTTGCGCGTTGTACGGTAAGCTTTTTTAACCCGATTAAACCCGACCCTATGAGCCTTATCGGGTTTGGATTTGGGTTCAGGTTAACCCGACTCTACTGACATACCTAGTTGTACCGACGAAAAAGATATAATTTAATTATTGATGATTTCTTTATGATAACTTTACATGTTAAAATGATGAAAAGCTAGTCAGGTTAATTTTATCGTTGATGCAAATACTATAGATACAAATACATAGGTAAAAAAGCCTTAAAACTTTGATGGACCTAAAGTCTATAACCGGATTTGAGTGTAATATATCTATCTAATACACCAATAACAAAATTTTAGGTTTAATAATTTACAAAGTGTTTGGTTTGTAGGTTTTAACAGGTATAGAATCATTCACTTCTGAAATTAATTGTTTGGTTCACAAATTTAGGCTTCAAGTAATCATTTCATACCAAAAAGTCATTCCACAAACATTCGGTGTCTTTTGCAGAAAAATTGTCAAAGGAATGCATTAGTTTATTTCACAAAATTTGTATACCATATGTTTTTCAACTCAACTTTTTTTTAATACTTTTTATATTTAAATAATACATTTTTTTTATAATTTCTTAATAAAATAAATATATTTTTAAAATCTAATAAATAATTTCTCTTTCCTCATTTCTTTCAAACCAAATCCAAATCAAAATCCGATTCTAATCCCACTTACGAACCAAATGGACCCTTAGTTGCATAAGAACAACCTTAATTATATTGAAGAGAGTTTATTGTCTTGTAATTTGTGATTGATTTAAGGCGTATTTGTTTAAACTTAAGAGCATATTTAAAGACTTGATGCATTTAATATATAAGTTTTTTATTTATTTTTTGTGTATCAAATGTCATGTTGTAAATCTTTCTCTAATGCAAAAACTAGCCCAAAAGCTTTTCATTAATGAATATACAAGTAAAAAACCAAAGCTTGAAACACTTGACAAACTAAAAGATTTTATTAAAAGTTTTACGAAAAATCTTTCATTGCAATGCTAAAAAGTCTTTAGAAAGACTTTTACAAATAGTAAAAAGCTTTTTAAAAACCATGCATTGCGGATGCTCTTATTAGCTTAACTCAGTTTGGTTTATATTTCGTAAGCTCAATTTTTTTTTGCTTATTTTAAAACTTTTAGTCTCACATTAATTATTACTCCGTATGATATAGCAAGCTTATGTAAACCAATACCTAATGCTCTTAGTCGTGAATATGTTTCATCATTTCACAAAAAATATCATAGACAATTTACTTAATGGCAAAATAGTCTTTTGCTACTGAAAAAATCATCGTTAAACTCACATGATTTAATGTTTTAGATGTAGGTAAGAATAAGATAAGATAAAAGGGCGTGTTTTGTGGTTTATTACACTTTTGGAGGTGTTTTGATATTTTTTAACACTTGTTAAGAGCCTAAACAGTCTGAGCATGTCTCATTTAAAATTCGTCAAGCCAAAGCTCAACTCATTTCGTGTCTTATAGTTTATCAAACTCGAGCTCGACTCTTTTATATGATGGGCCTAAATGAATGAAAGTTCGACTCAAGCTTGATTTGTTAAGCACACCAGGCTCAAGTCGTTTATTAATATTAAACCATTTTATACATATGCATACTCAACCTTCGAGTATCAATCTAGAGCTTGTTTAAGTTCGGCTCGTTTCAAACTTTTGTCGAATCGGCTTGGCTTGTTTTGGTTTTTTGTCAACAAAGCTATTGTTTTTTTACTTAACTTTACACAAAACTTAGTTAATCTGAATTGAAAGTGGGCCTAAGGAAAAATGTGTTGGCCATAAAACAATAACAAAAATCCAGCCCAATACCACGAGGCCCATGTTTTGTTCTGATCTTTATATGCATCTAGACACACTTCTAGCAGAATCCTCTCTCTCATATTTCTGTTTCTGTTCTAGGGTTTTCGTGAGGCGGCTGTCATATCTTAAAAACAAACCGAAACAAAACAAGATGGTTTGTTCTTTCAATCTAATAATATTCATGTCTATGTTTTGATTTCTTTAATGGTCTTGTTTGTTATATGTTTTGATGGGCTAATGAAATAATAAAATGTTTTTGCAGACTCTACCAAATGATGTTGATTTGTTGAACCCACCAGCTGAGTTGGAAAAGAGGAAGCATAAGCTCAAGAGACTTGTTCAGTCTCCTAACTCCTTTTTCATGGTATTTACCTTTTATTTTTTTTTTAATTTTTTTTTTTTAATTTTTTTTTTAATTTTTACATTTGAGCGCTTATTAGGCTTTAGTTTATGTTTAAAAAATTTATAACTAAGGTTTTTAGTCTGTAAATATTGTTTGGAAGTGGTTTGCGAGTGTTGCTGTTCTAGTGCTTATGGGAATTTACTTAATTAATTGAATAAGTTATTATGCAACTTTGAATAAAGTGCTAGAAATTTTTTACGTGATATTGTTTTGAATTTGGATTATTGGATTTGTATATATTATTTCCAAGTACTATTTAGCTCTTGAGAGTGTTTTGGATTGGGTTTAAAAGTGTTTATCTGCTTTTTGTACACATATAAGATGAAATAAGCACTTTTAACTATAAACACTTTTTAATTGTTATAAGAATTTCAAATTAAGAACTATGTTACAAGAGCTTTAAAGAAGCAGGTAGGTAAGCGTTTTACGGTAAGCATTTAAATTAAACAGTTAGTTACAAGAGCTCTTAATTGAGCACTTAGATAAGCGATACCATTTACTATCTATGGAAAGTTATAGCTGGAAGCCAATGAGCACATTCGAGCACTTTAAGATATGGGTAAGTTTCAAGCACCTACAGTCAAGCTGATTGTTTTAAGCCTTTTTAAGTTGAGGAATGAGATACAAGCATATTCTAGGTTAAGCGGTTAGTTACAAGCATTTTAGAATGAGCATTTAGTTATAAGCACTTAGATAAGCAGTCAGAGACACTCCGAAAGTTATAGCTAGAAACTGATGAGCCCCAACTTGAAAAAACAACAATGAAACAATCACATTTAAAAACACAATTCAAGCATTTTAGAATGAGCATTTAGTTATAAGCACTTAGATAAGCAGTCAGAGACACTCCGAAAGTTATAGCTAGAAACTGATGAGCCCCAACTTGAAAAAACAACAATGAAACAATCACATTTAAAAACACAATTCAAAAAAAATCTTCTTAACTTTATGAATCTCACTTTTGTTTTGATTTATTTGAATGTTGCAGGATGTCAAGTGCCAAGGCTGTTTCAACATGTGAGCCTTTTAATCTGTTTTATAGCGTATGATGGTAAATTTCTGTTGTTTTCTTATGCTAATAACATTGTCAACTGATATCTCTGTTTTCCGTTTTTACAGAACCACTGTGTTTAGCCACTCGCAAACAGTTGTGATGTGTGGAAACTGCCAGACTGTGTTGTGCCAGCCAACAGGTGGTCGTGCAAGACTCACTGAGGGATGCTCTTTCCGTAGGAAGGGTGATTGATGGTTTTATCTTCGTTTGAGTGTCATGTCTAAGTAGAAGGTACTGTGCGGTTATTGCTTGCAGAACAAAGAGTAATGTTTTTGATGTTATTTTGACCTTTTTTATGGATATGCAGTCTTTTAGTTTTCATGATAACTTTTATTCTATGTAATGCTGCTGGAATTAATGGGTATTTGGTACTATATATCAATGTTCCCTTCTTATTTGCCTACTTGCTAATTTGCTATTTACTTGAATATTATCAGTTGTTTGTTGCTGTCATGTTATCTGAGCTTACAAGCACATTGGCTATTCTCGTTTTTTAATATTATCCCTTACTTTCAAGGGATGCTTTACTTTTTTCACTTATTATTTAAAGTACTGATCAAGTCATGGATGCATTTATGTTTCCAACCCAATCAAATAAAATCATCTTTCTCTGTATTCATTAGAAACACTTCTTATTCTTACTGCCTTCGATCGTAGGATTAAACATGTAGTTCTTAGCAACCAACAGCACATCATCTGGATAATTTCACTACTTGGCTGACAAGGTGGCCTCTGTTTATGACCGTCATGTGGATAATTTCCCCTTTAGTCTTTGTTTTGGCCATAGTTAAAGAAGACATGTTCATGTTGCTAGCCATTACTTACCACTTAATGATACTGATCCTGAAAATGAAATCATAAATTATTCCCAAAGCGAATGAATTATGGTGAAACAACTATAGTGTAATTAAAGGAACTAAAACAATAAATATGTTATATGGATTGCTTATTGAGCTAATCTTAGTTATGATTTATGAATACAGATGTGATGTATAGAGTTGTAATACGTGTTACTGTTTGTTTATATTTTATAGTTTTCATTGTAATTTATTGTTAAGTTATGGCTTGCAATCCTATTCCGGCATGAAGGGTTTTATGGATAATGCTCATCCATCTAGATCAAGTATTCCTATATATGTTAACTATACCCTTTCACTCTCAACAGCGCTACAACTCGTATAAAAGTCATGTATTTAGGTGCTTATGTGTCGGCGTTGAAGAAATAATATGATCTTTTATCAGGTGTATGATCATGCTTGTGGCTTGACGTGCCATTTGAGTGTGATTCCATATTATTCATTATAAACTCGAGTGTTGGATGAATCATACACATACCTTGCCAAGGTGTATAGATTTATGCTTGTAGATTTTTCCCCCTTCTTTTTCTCTTTTTGAACGGCAAGTTGGTAGTTAGTTATTCGAGTCCATAGTGACATCTAATTGGGCAGTATGCAAGCCTCGAACCTTCGCCTTAGGGAATAAACCCCACTCCTGCTTCTATTTATTTCCGCCTCTGAAGGTCCATGATGAGACTCGAACCTGAGACCTCTCCAAAGATACCTCCCCAAGGGTACCTTTGGTGGCCAACTGAGCTAGCCCAGTTGGTTTGGCCAGCTAAGCTAGCCCCTGAAGGTCCAGTATGCTTGTAGATTTATGCTTGTAGATTAGTGTTGTTTGTCAAACATCTCATGCTAAAATAGAACTATAAAAAGGATTAGGCTTTAAGAGTACCTCAAGTCATTCGGATCACTCATTTTATAATTACTT
>CP139509.1:213432618-213562940 GCA_021014915.2 Artemisia tridentata subsp. tridentata
TTGTAAAGGGTTTAATTGACGTTGAAGAATTACAATGAATCAATTACTCAATTAGACGTTGTGTTTATTTCCACTTATAAATAACATCAGTAGCAACTTGTTTATAAATATCGTAACGGAAAGAATTAGAGGCAACCGAAGTTAACCCCCATATTTCATCAATCGTTTTTAAAATTTATTTGAGATCTTTAGTAGACCTGTCTTGATGATTTAATTGTCGCCTTTCCGCTGTGAAGAAGGAAACTTGAATGGCTGTCTGATAAGTAAGAGAGATAGAACAAAATAACTTGGTAAAAGCAAATTAGGATATAATTGTTATTTTGTTCCGTGTAAATATCAGCTGCCTTTAGAAATAATCAGGGAAGGGTCAGATTAGAAGTTGTGTGCTTTACATGGAGTGTTTGTTGACTAATGTGAAAATTTGTTAATTTAGTAAGTTATGATTTACCGTCCAAAAAAAAAAGTAAGTTATGATTTTACTAATATATAGCCAAAAGAGTAAAGTGTAAAATATTTAGAAGGAAGAGGGCACACAACTTAAAAGTTGTATGAAGTATACTAATGTACTCATTACCTTTCAAACAAAATATAATGGAATAGGCCATACAAGTATTATTTTATTTTATTTTTTTGATAAGCTAAGTCGAGAAGAACAAAGGCAACAAACGAGGAGAAACCGAAAAAAAAAATAAAAAATAAATAAATAAATAAATAAATAAATGTAACATCCCCTAAATTTTGAATTAACAACGGAAGACTAATCGTGGTATTACGGGAGGGATCATTGTCATATTCATAGAAAACGGCTCAAAAGAGGCGTTTTGAAAGTTATTGTCATTCAAATAATATTTGGGATACAAAAGTGAAATGTCAGTGTTGTAATATTCCACAAAAATGTGTAGTAGTTTGAAATGAATGAAATAATTTATTTTACACCAGAAAAACAATCGGTTTAATGCCCACTCCGTGCCTTGACTGCTCCGTTAATTACCTGAGATAAAAATACTAAAAGTCAACAAAATTGTTGAGTGAAATCATAATATTTGTAATTGTAATCAGTTTGAAATACAAGTCTATAATTGCATGTGAATTACAATCATACATTTGAAATGGTGATATTGCAGTTGGATATATTTGTAGGATTCTACGAAAAACCCTTATAGTTAATCTCAATGATTAGTGATAATCTTGTATTACCATTTAATAAAGCCCATTTTTGCTGGAAAATTTAAACTTTTCTATTACCATCGCGATACATTTCATATATATATATATATTGTATACACGAACACGAAATAACACTTCCTTCGCAACAACACATTTTCACGATCAACGACAAGAGACGATAATCACGATAAAATTTAACATATCTATAATACACAAAACCATCTACACGAAACACACTTAACTAAAATTTATTTTACATCTAATACACTTAACTAAATAAACTTCTCAATGATCCTATATTGCAACTAACAAGGCCTTAATATTTCGGCCCAAACCCCACAGCCCATCATCACCACACGACACCAAGACCTCTTTCTAAACCCATGCACCTCTTCTTGTTATTTCATGTATTCGAAAATACCACACCCTCCAAAACAGTCTTTGTGCTCCAATATACTAAACACGAAATAGGAATATTTTCGCATCATTTCGATCCCCACCTACTAGACAATTAATACGGTAATATTCAGATTTAGATAGCAAGTACTACTATGATATTCAAGAACAAACCGATTGTCCCACATTTACTCAAATCGTGTAACTAAAAACCACAAAACACAACCACTTCAAACCACGTCTTTTCCTACAACCATCCAACGATTATGATAACATATTAGGATGTTGAAAAACCTGTTAAGACTACCACAAGAATTGTGGCTCACTAAAAACTATATTACATCCATTTATAAATACAAATCAAACACATGTATAATACTAAAACAAGACACATGGTACCTACCCTCTCACATACATTCCCAAGATATTAGAATAGCAGAGAAGCAATCTCAATTGACCATACAATTCACTGACCACAAATAGTAGGGACTATGGAGCAAATAATTTAGAACATCAATCATTGAATAGGACACGTAGCATCAACAACTCTCTATAAAAACTACCCTAGCCACACTTCTCTATCATGCAATCTCTACCCTCATATCACTACCTTTCACCTCACCAATGCCCTACCAAATCTAAACTACCTTTCTGTCTCAAATTTGGAAACCATCGAGCCAAGGAAAAGCTATACGTGAGTTTCTAGTGACTGGAAGCATTTTTGTGTTCTATTCGACCTTCAGTGTTTCTTCACCACCTTTCAAAAGGTGCTGTAAGTATCTCGTAATCCTTTTGCTTTCTATTTCCATGAACACGCTCCACTCATGCATGTTTCATTTTTTTTTTACATTCGAGAGTATCATACATACACAGTCGAACTTATCATATTTCTATTTCCTTGCAACCTTGCCACGATATTAATAAAAGAAGGGACATCATCTTACTTAGAACCACATTAAGTCACTCATCCTCACGTTAGTATTGCATGCATATTCCTTTGCTTCCCACTCAAACGTATAACACATCTTTATTTTGAGCACACTGCCCACAGTGACTACTTCGAACCATGTAAAGTGACGAACCCCATCATGAAAGGCTTAAGAGCCACTAACCATACTCTTGTCACGTTTATTTTCAGTCGCATGCAAACATGTACCAACTTTATATTACACACTAAAGATAAAACTGCAAAACAAAAATTAAAATATACCAAGTGGGTTGTGCGTATGAGACAGCCCAAGGAGCCGTAAGGACGACCCCATATCTCACGATCCAACTAAATAAACACGTATTTTCTCTACACCACCTATTAAACAACATGACAAGCTACCATTTCATATGGACAACTCATAAAAATACCCAACCATCGACCCATAAAAATCGCTAAAGTAAAATGGTAAAATCTGTTTTGAAAACACTTAGGAATTTTCAGAAGTTTTATACCTCTAAAAACAGCTCCATGTTACCTAGAAAACCCTCGTACAACTCACAAACTTGTCACGCAACTACATGTTTTCTTCACACGACCTATCTAACCACCCAGCAAACTAAGTTTTTCGTTTAGAAAACATGGCATGAAATCCACAAAAGGACCTTTAAAACTTGCCAAAAATGAAACGTCAAAACTGTTTTGAAAATACTTAGAATAATTTTAAGTTTTTGATATATAAGAAAAACAGCCCACGCTGCCTAATAGATGACTCAAAAACTCATGAACCAACTTAATGACTATACCCTATTTTCATACGACCCAAAAGACCCTACAACAAACTACATTTTTCGTATTCTAACTTCAATCTTATAAGTTCCCTAACACGTACAAATTAAATCGTTTTACATGCTTCTCGCTAGCCAAAACTATAAATTCCAGAAAACTTAATTATGACTTACTCGGTTGGGCTTATTTAAAGCCCAACAAGATTTTACGATAGGCAAGCCCAACAGGCCCATGCAATATGTTTTCAGAATCAGAAAAATAGCCCAAGTTTAAGCCCAAAACAGTTTACATGCCCCCGCCTCTAGATTCTTAACGGGCCACTTAAGTAAATCGTTAAAGGCCCAATTACTTTTAAAATAAGCAAATAATTGAATAAGCAGTTAAAATAAGTTAAAAACTACTAAAATAAGCCTTAGGAAAAATCGCCATAATTTTCCTTGCCTTTTTGTCATTTTTGGACTAAAAATGTAACGCGACTTAACCAAAAGGACTAAACCTGCCAAACTGTGAAACTTATGGACTGAAGCTGTGAAAACAGTTTATAAAGGACTTAAATTGACATACCATTGAACTCCAAGCCTTATATGGACATATGGACAATTTTTGGACTATTTTGGACTATGAACTTGACAAGGACTAACGACGTAACGCAAGCCACAGTTAGGGTAAAAGATGCAAAATCTGGGAAGAACAAGTACTAACTGTTATAACTTGACATTCTTATTCTATTTTTCATTTTTGCACCACATCTTTATTTCATATGCATATTTGCACATTTTATTTGCATATTAGTTAATTTTCGATATTTAGTAACGTTAGAGATATTTCATGTTAATATTTCATAACAATTCATTTACTCTTTGAAGATATGATCTTACGAGAGCACGAGCACCATAATCATATATGTAGCATCATTCTGAAAATAACACCTTCACTTTCAACGATCAGATCGTTGTATATCATTAGTTAATCATCATCCACCATTCATACACACACACCACTAGAAATTAGTCAGATTCTCAGTTATTTATATATTTACCAGGTTCCGTATCGAAGTTGTTATAATCACCCTTGAGTTTACTTGCACCATCACCAGTAACGCTTAAGGTGAGTCATGGCCTCACTTTTTAAACTCTTTATACTTTTTAAACTCCGTGAGGGGGATACATGCTATAAACAGATCACAAGTATTTTTCTGTATGCTACCTGACTTGATATATGCCTAAGTTACCTTATTGCCACAAGACCCTTTTATCATGAGCCATTAATCACTGCGGTGAACGCGAATATAATGAATAGATCTATTAGAGGCTGACGACCTATCCCACTAATACTTGGACGGAATGCTTTTTGCTAGTCGTATTAGTCGCGATGCATTATATTTGAGAGAAATAGGAATTGGCAAATCACCTATTACACGAGGGCAAAACCTTCATCATTAATTTGATGAACACCTCCGTTTATGCGGTACTTTGTTAACGTTTGCGTGTCATGAGACTTAGGGCAATATATGAACTGCGATATCAACTTTTAAACTGATTGTATCTCCAATACAATCTTACTTGTGAATCGAACTGATATTTAAATTACAAACTCCATGATTTCACTCAACATTATGTTGACTTTTAAGCATGTATCTCAGGAAACTAGAGGAGCAAGGCAAGGCATGGAGCAGGCGTACCCTATCCTAAATAATGGTGTAAAATAAAGTTGTAATTCAGTTAAAATGATGTTTCTTTGGAGAAACCTTAGCACTCTGATGTAACGCTTTGTAACTGAATTTGTATTATGGACCTATGTAAATTAAAAATGCCTTCTCAGGCTGTTTTTCTATGATTTTGTTTTCGATCCTCACGGTAACACCCAAATTAGTCTTCCGCTGCTATATTTAAAATTTGGGGGTGTTACAATATTGCCCTAAGTCTCATGGCACGCAAACGCTAACAGTGTATTGTAACCGGTGAGAAATATGGCCCTCGTGTAGGAGATTGCCATCTTCCTATTTCCTTCAAATATAATGCATTCGACTAATCCGGCTAGCAACTAAGGCTGCCAATCCGGCACTTGTTCAAATAGGCAGTCAGCCTCCAATAGATCTATTCACTATACTCGCGTTCACTCACAAGTGATTAAAGGTTCATGATGTGAGGGGCTTTTGGTAATAGTGTAGCTTAGGAAATATCAATCAGGTGTAGCATACAGAAAATACTTGTGTTCTATTTTGTAGCATGTATCTCCCCCAAAGAGTGTAAAGTTATTAAATGAGTAAAAGTGTGGCTATGACTCACCTTGAGTGTAACTGGCAAAGGAGAAATGTGAAATCAAGTGAATTATGGGAACGGCTCCAACACACGACCTGAATAATAGTGAAGTCTGAGATTTTGATAGTTATGGCTTAATACAAATAATGAGTGTGAAATTGAGTAACGGATAACGAATTGGTTTGTGATGTGAGTGGATGATATGCTTAAAATGCTTAAAGTTCAAAAATAATATTATATTGTTTTTATGTTATTTGAATCCATAAATATCGTTTCCTCGAAAATAGTTTGAATGATACGTCTAGTTATTCGTCGAAATTCGTTATATAATTATATAAACGTAACGTATTTGAATATGTTGAACGAAACGTAAAAATGCCTTTTATGCATGAAAATGCATAACATATGGGATGGAAATATATATGATATAAAGCTACTGGTTGGTCCCTGAACTTACACAAAATTTACACTTTATACCCTAACGGAGTAAGTTTTGCACCGTTAGTCCTTGGTTAGTTATTAATTACATTTTTAGTCCAAAACGATCAAATATTACGTTTTAAGCCTTTTGTTTACTGTTTGAACAATTTCTACCCTCATGTTACTGAAATGACAGTTTGGGACATACTTATGTGAAGTTTACACTTTTAACCCCATATGTAATATATTTTGCAAATTAAGTCCAAAATTCATAAAATGTGTATATTAAGTTTTCCGAAAGTTGTAATAGCTTCAAATAGCTTATTTGAGTCTTATTGAATTGCTTATTGTCAAAAATTGCTAATTAAGTGCTTATTGGGCTTTTAACGAAATAAACCAAGGCCCATTAAGAGATATTGATCTGATGGGTTTAAAAGTATATTGGGCTTGTTTAATAGTCTTAAAAACATAACAAAAGAGCTTATACCAACTACTTATCGAGAGTGCTTATTGGACTGCTTATTGGGTTAAAAAGCCCACTCGATAAAAATGAGTAAGTTTTGGAACTGTTTGAATAGCGATAGCTTTAGGTTTCAAAAAGGACTTTTAAGAGCTTATCATGAGGTCTTATTACAACAGCTTATTAGATGAACTTGTGGAGAATTAGTTTGAGCCATTTAATCGATATGTTACATGTATAAAAATGGATTAATGGAACTGTTTCTAAGTCGAATAATCAATATGTCCAAAATATAAAAATGACATATAAACGTGTAATATGCAAAGTGTGTTAGAAACATGTCTCGATATGTATTAATATGATGATGTAAGTGTCGAATAAATGTGTAACTCGATTATTCTAGCCATCCATGAATAGGAGGTCAAATGTGATACGAAATAAATAACAAGAAAACGTAAAATAATAAAGGAAAGCTATATACGATCGAATGGAAATATGTACGATGCATGATATATTGAAAACGTGAATAAGAGTAGGAAATGAGTTGAAATTGACTTACAAGACCCCAAAGGTGGTGTGAAATTCGTGTAAACGATCTAGGATTCGAGAGATATGGACTTCTCTAGCTAGAGTGATCACGAATGGTTCGAATGCAAGGTTGAACGTTTGAAAATGGATTCGAAAAGGGCTAGAACTTGCTCCTTATTTTTGACGGGACTCGGCAGTAGGGGAAAGATTAGAGAAAAATGAGATAAGTGTTTAAGTGTGAATTGGAGTGAATGTATGTGTAGTATACGTATATATGCATGTATTAGCCAAGGTTATAGTATTATAATGACACAACTTGGATGATTAGATGGTTGGCAGAGATTGGGATAGGATTTTAGCGGAATAATACTTGAGTACAAATGATATTAAGGAGGGGGGTTTGTGTGTAGCTTTGGCTATAACACAAGTTGTGTATATATGTGTCGTTCGACATAGCCAAAGGGTCCAAACAACATTTTTAGCGTGACCAAATGTAGGAAATGATGAGAAACAATCTCATGAACTCATATTCGACTAGAAATAAATAAATGCTTAGGTGAAAATTGGTTTTGGTCGAATTGGATTAATATTGAATGAATTTGTACATGTGTCGAGTGAGACTAGCTTTGCGTCTCGTTTAGTGATCAAATGTTCGAATTAGAAAGTGAGACTTGTCAAACCTGATTATTTGGTGTATGAGGATTCGAATGTTGTAAAATGTGGCATAAGTTGTGTGTCAAAATTAAAAGATATCGAGGCCAAGTGTTGGGGTGTTAGGCCGAGTGAAATATAAGAATTAATATAAGTTGGGTTGGGCTTGAATAGTACCAGGCTCAAAATTGGGCCAAGTATAACAATGTGGATCCGTTTGGTTGTTTATTAGTGTGTTGGATTCGTCGTGGTCCGTGTGTGAGCTCGTTCCAAAGTGTTTGTGAATCATGTATTAACTTGTTTGAATTAATGTAATGTAATAAACAAAATTTTCAAATTTTGCTCGTAAAAATAGTTAACTGAACAGTAATGTTAATTAATACTTGATTAACATTTATAAATCATTGGGGAATTTTACATGTTGCTACAGTACCTACCCGTCAAACAGAATTCCGTCCCGGAATTAAAGTCTAAGATAGTTGTTAGGGTTTTCTATGGGAATAAATGTGGGTATTTGTCGCGAATTTGGTCCTCACGTTCCCATGTGTACTCTGGTCCTCTCTTAGAGTTCCATCGAACTTTGACAATGGGAATACGGTTTTGCTTTAGCTGTTTCACCTCTCTGTCCATTATTTCCACTAGTTCCTCTGTGAATACGAGTTTGTCATCAAGTCGGATTTCTTTCATTGGAATGACAAGAATTTCATCTGACAAACATTTCTTTAGGTTCGACACGTGAAATGTGTTGTGTACTCTACTGAGTTCCTCTTGGAGCTCAAGTTTGTAAGCCACTGGACCAATCCTCTAAAAGATTTTAAATGGTCCAATGTACCTTGGATTCAACTTTCCATGCTTTCCAAAGCATACCATTCCCTTCCATGGGAAAACTTTTAACATAACCTTGTCTCCAAACTGGAATTTCATGGGTTTTCGCCTCACATCGGCGTAACTCTTTTGTCTGTCATGAGCGACTTGTAGTCGCTGCCTGATCTTAAAAATCTTTTTCGTTGTTTCGTGTATAAGTTTTGGTCCTGTGAGTTGTACGTCACCTACTTTAGCCCAACAAATAGGCGATCTGCACTTTCGACCATAAAGTGCTTCAAATGGTGCCGCCTTGATGCTGGCATGGTAACTGTTGTTGTAAGAAAATTCAGCCAATGGCAAGTGTTTATCCCAACCCTTTTCGAAGTCTATCACACATGCCCGGAGCATGTCTTCTAAGGTTTTGATCGTTCTTTCACTCTGCCCATCAGTCTGAGGGTGATAAGCGGTGCTCATATCTAAACGTGTACCAAGAGCTTTTTGTAGAGTTTGCCAAAATCTTGAAGTAAATCAGCTATCTCTATCTGAGATAATGGAGATTGGAACTCCATGTCAAGTCACTATTTCCTTTAGATACAACTGAGCGAGAGTGCTCATCTCGTCAGTTTCCTTGATTGGTAGGAAATGAGCAGACTTGGTGAGACGATCAATGATGACCCAGATGGTGTCCAATCCAGTTGACATCCTTGGTAATTTAGTGATGAAGTCCATAGTAATTCTTTCCCATTTCCATACTGGTAGTTCAGGTTATACAAGCAATCCCGACGGCTTTTGACTTTCCGCCTTGACTCTTGAACAAGTCAAACATTTCCCAACATACTCAGCGATGTCGGCTTTCATGTTTGGCCACCAAAAAATCTTTTTGAGATCCTGATACATCTTGTTAGAACCCGAGTGAATGGAGTACTTGGATTTGTGGGATTCATGCATGATGAGATCACGTATACGTCCGTAGAGAGGAACCTAACTTCTTTTTATGAAACAAAACATTTTGTCAGATCTTTTCACGAAACCATTTTCATTTTCTGGCATGCCATAAATTTTCTCATGGGGTCTATTCTCTTCCTTGAGAGCTTCTGATTGAGCTATGAGGATCTGTGATGGAAGTGGTGAACAAATGGTCATTCCCAGAGATCGGACTCTAAGAGGTTTGATCTGTTCTTTTCTGCTCAAGGCATCAGCCACAACATTCGCTTTCCCGGGGTGATAGCGAATTTCACAATCGTAGTCGTTGAGCAATTCTAACCATCGGCGCTGTCTCATGATCAGCTCCTTTTGATCCAGGATGTGCTGAAGACTTTTGTGATCGGTGAAAACCGTGCACTTGGTACCGTACAAGTAATGTCTCCATATCTTAAGAGTAAAGACCACTGCTCCTAATTCTAGATCATGAGTGGTGTAGTTTTCTTCGTTCTTCTTGAGCTTTCAAGAAGCATAGGCTATTACTTTGCTTCTTTGCATTAGTACCACACCTAAACCGTGATGTGATGCATCACAATACACTACGAATTCTTCACTTCCTTCAGGTAGTGCTAAGATGGGTGCTTCACAGAGTTTTTGCTTCAAGAGTTGGAAAGCTGACTCTTGTTTTTCTTCCCAGATATACTTCTTGTTCTTCTGGGTCAATTCTGTCAAAGGCTTTGCAATCTTTGAAAAATCTTCTATGAACCTTTTGTAGTAACCAGCGAGACCTAAAAATTGACGAATCTCTGTAGGGGTTGTAGGAGATGCCCAATTTTTAACTGCCTAAATCTTGGCAGGGTCTACGTGGATACCTTGACTGTTGATAATATGGCCAAGAAATTGTACCGTTAGAATCCAAAAATCACATTTGGAGAACTTTGCGTATAACTTTTCTTTCTTGAGCAACTCTAAAATGGTTTTCAATTGTTCAGCATGTTCTTCCTTGTTACGTGAGTAGATTACGATGTCATCGATGAACACGATCACGAATTTGTCCAAGTATGGTTTGCATACTCGGTTCATCAAGTCCATGAATACTGCGGGTGCATTGGTGAGACCAAATGGCATTACTTGAAATTCATAATGTCCGTACCGTGTTCTGAAGGCTGTTTTGAGAATGTCTTCTTCCCTGACTCTTAGCTGATGATATCCCGATCTCAGATCAATTTTCGAGTAGACACTCGATCCTTGCAACTGGTCAAATAAATCATCAATCCTGGGCAATGGATATCGATTCTTCACTGTGAGTTTGTTCAACTCCCTATAGTCAATACACATTCGGAACGTTTCGTCTTTCTTCTTGGCAAATAAGACCAGAGCTCCCCAAGGTGATGAGCTTACTCGGATAAATCCTTTATGTGACAGCTCTTTCAACTCCTTAGACAATTCTTTCATTTTGGAAGGTGCCAACCGATAAGGTGCTTTTGCAACTGGTGCTGCTCCAGGCACTAAATCAATTTGAAATTCAACTTTCCGAACTGGTGGAATACCCGACAAATCTTCCAAAAATACTTCAGAAAAGTCCTTGACAACTGGCACTTCTTCAAGTTGTTTCTCTTTTGATTCATTCTCCGTCACCTGAACTAAAAACACGTGACATCCCTTGTTCATGTACTTCATCGTCTTGATATACGAGATGATGTTGAGTCGAGTTTTACTGTGATTGCCACGAACGATAAAAGTTTCACCATTAAGTGGAATTTGGAAGACCTTTTCATCACAGATGATTCTGGCACGGTGCTTGGATAACCAATCCATGCCAATAACGACGTCAAAGCTACCGAGTTGAATAGGCATGAGATCAATGGGAAAAGGTTTGTTTAGTAATGTTAGGGTGCAACCTTGGATTATTGTATTTGTGCCTATGAGGTTTCCGTTAGCTATTTCGATTTCGTATGTAGTGTCTAGTTCTACTGGGGAAATATTGAGCAGTGAAGCAAATGAAGTAGACACAAAGCTCTTATCAACTCTGGAATCAAATAATATTTTAGCACTTTGTTGGTTTAGTAAGAATGTACCCGTGACGACGCCGGGTCCTGTGGTGCATTCCCGTCACCAAGCACATACGCTCTCCTACGAGCAACGTTGTTCTGATTTGCATTTTGTTTTGGGCATTGGTTCCTGTAGTGTCATTTCTCGCCACACCCATGGCATACTATTGCTACAGACTGTAATTTTGCAACCGTGGCTCTGCAGTCAGTAGTTTTATGGCCCACTTTCCAGCAATTTTTGAAAATTGCACGACAAGGCCCAGTGTGATGTAGTTTACATCGGCTGCACTGGGGTTCTGTTCCGGTATAAACTTTTTCTTATGTGGGTGTAGCAACATAAGCTCTAGCAGCTTCCTGTCAGCGATTCTGTTGGTGGTGGTGGTGGTTGCGATTCTGTTGGTAGTTATGGTTACAGTTGTTGTTGTTGTTGTTGTTGTTGTTGTTGTTGTTGTTGTTGCTGCTGTTGTTGCTGCTGTTGCTGTTGTTGCTGTTGTTTTTGTTGTTGTTGTTGTTGTTGTTGTTGTTGTTGTTGTTGTTGTTGTTGTTGTTGTTGTTGTTGTTGTTGTTGTTGTTGTTGTTGTTGTTGTTGTTGTTGTTGTTGTTGTTGTTGTTGTTGTTGTTGTTGTTGTTGTTGTTGCTGTTGTTGCTGCTGTTGTTGCTGCTGTTGTTTTGCTGTTGTTGCTCCTGCTGCTGTTGCTGCTGCTGTTGCTATTGATGTTCTGTTGATGTTCTGTTGTTGTTCTGTTGTTGTTGTTGTTGCTGTTGCTGTTGCTGTTGCTGTTGCTGTTGCTGTTGCTGCTGCTGCTGTTGTTGTTGTTGGTGGTGGTGTTGTTGTTGATGTGGTGGTTCCTATTGTTATTGTGGGTGGTGGTTCCATGATTATCTAGACTTCGCTTGTGATCATTGTTTCTGGAGGTAGAAATCCGTTTGATTCCCCGTTCCAATAATCGTTGAGCTATTGTGATAGCTGTTGGAGAATGCTCGTGTCATAATAACTAATTATATGGCTAGATATATGTGAGCCTATGGGGTCACACACTTATACACAGAGACACCATTTTATAGATTGTATTTATCGTATTTACAATATATAAACGACTACGTAACTCGGGATCAATAATGGGCTACTAATAACTAAGCTAGTACTTAGTTTATTGGATTGGACCAACAAATGGGCAAGCCCATTTAGGGCCCCCATGGCAAGCCTAGGTGAGAAAGGAACAAGGGAGAAAGATCAAGGGGCAAAGTGTAACTTTGATCATGATAAGTTCAAATGAGATTTGGTCTTTGATTATGACTTATCACATTAAAGACTTACCAACTTTCTCTCCTCCTTCCTCTCCCTAATGACCACGAAATTAATCACACCCATATTAGGGTTTGTGGTTTTTTATCCCATCTAACCTTATTCTAGTGTAGTTCAAGGCTAGATCGCGTGTTACGTGTTCAAGACTAGCATCGGGTGGTGATCGATGACGTGTAGTGTGGATTATTCATAGAGGTGATCTTCTTTGGTCACTTGTGGTTCTTATTTCATTCAATTCGTGTAGTGATATTGGTGGTGTTACCCGGATCACGCTACAAAGGTATAAAACATGTTTGTTTAATTTGTTTTTATTTAGATTGATTATATGGCTATATGGATCCTGTTATGGTGATGTTTTTCCGCTGTGCTCATTTGTTTAACATGTTATTTTATCATACATCACCTATAGTGGTATCACGAGCCATCATATGTTGTCATATGATCATCTTGTATGCGTAAAAATGGCTAAAAACATGTTTTTTCAATGGATTTAAAAGTGGGATTTTAAAACAGCCCCTAGGGCTTATATATTATGAATATGTCGAATTTAATAAGGTCTTAAGATCTGGACTTTTTGATCCTATGGCCATTTGTTATGCATACATTGTTTGTTTACTTGATCGGTACTCGTAAAATGGCCTAAAAACGCGTTTTTTGGAAGATTTTTAACCCGATTTCAAATCAGCCCATGAGGCTTATTTTTCTGTGGTAAAATGGTGTTAAGAAGGTCCTAACATCAGTGGGGTTTGAGTCTTTGGCCATTTGTCACGCGTACCATTCGGGGTTTTAATTCTTGTTAATTATTTCTTCGATTCGTTGGCTAACAATTTATTTCTTGTTATTTATTTTGTTATCCATGGCAAATACATGCATGTTTGTCCATGGAGTTAGCCAACACCATGTAATAATCTTTATTTGAATGTATTATTATGTGTTCATATGCAAAGCCGATGAAAACCTAGACCACTTGTGCGTTGTGATTGTGATTGTTGGTTGCATTTTTTTGTTTTGGGGTTTTGCCATTGTTTCGGCACTTTTGTAATGTATTTCAATTTTGGTTTTGCCAATGTTTGGGCATTTTAAAGTAGATACAAATTAGATTAGTTGTATTTCACTTTATATGTATTGTAAACAAGAGCTTGGAAGCAAATGGCGAAAGATTGAAGAGTTGTAGACTGAAAGTTGCTGCTGGACACCTGTTGGGAAAACGTGATTACCTGCTGATTGGTAAGGTATTTTTTTCTAAAATTTTTGGTGCAGGTCCACAAGACATAGGGCTACAACTTTGTCAACTGGGCCGAATCATGAGGAGGTGATCTTCCTAGGCATTTGGGCCTTGCAAAACAGAAAAACTGGGCTGACAGAAACTGAAGTTCATGTGCATTATGGGCTTTTTAACTTGCTCATGATTGTCTTGGAGCAAGTGGGAGCCCTCCATGTGGTTGTGATATATGTCCCTAGTTTACTCTTGGTTCTTGTGATGGCTCACAAGACCAAGCATAGGATTTTCATCGGTTGAGGCTTTGCATATTGTGGTTGAATGTTTGGTTGGTTGTTTTTATGTATGTTGTGACTACATGTAAAACGAAAAATGTTTTCTTAAAACTTGAAACTAAACATAAACCATTTTGAACTAAGTCTTATGATTTAGTTTAACTAAGTTTAAATATGATTTGAAACTTAAAAATCATTGTTTTCAAAATAACACTTAAACTAGTTAAGATTGTTTATTTATTGATTTATTGTATTGTCCATACTTAATAATCCACTTAGGATATATATTAGTCTTGAAAATGGACAACTTGACACACATAAATTAAAACAATGATTAGACTTAAGTTAAGAAAAGTTTTTAACTTGTGCTACAAAGAATGAATGCATGCTTCTTTCGTACACGTTTTTGATTCACATCAAAACTATTTACCCGTCAAAATTTAAGTCACGCCGTCCAATTATGAGAACACTTGCAATTACCTTTTAGCATCTGGTCAGACCTAGGCTGAATTGTAACCCAAGGTGACTATTGTCCATGGTCAGACCTAGGATTATTCTCACAGTTTTCAAATTGGATGACTTAATCGAGTAGTATGGTCAAACCCTTACCCGAGGCAAAGATGGGACTATACATGCCTACATGACACTAGTTGTTTGACACTAGATGCCATGAGTCCCATAAGGATCTAAGAGTTGTACATGTAATACAATTGGTGATCGTCGCCTACCTAATGAATCCACCATTTCTAGTAGATCAACTGCATTAATGGTCGAACCTCAATGAGGATCTTAGCCTTTTCGTAAATTAATTGTTTTAAATTATAAACATGGGGTAGTTAATTTATAAAAGGATAATTATCGAAAATACAAAAATTGAACTTTGTAAATTCAATTAATGCAACGCATACCGTAAACAAGAGTTTGTTCTTTTCTTGTTAAAAGGACGAACTAAGTCGATCTTTCCTTGTAAGAAAGAGACTTATTCCTATCATTTTTCTTTATGAGGAAAAGCCATAATAGGAATATTTGAATTTTCCTAATTCTAATCAAACTCAAGGAAAACCTACTCTAGAAATCGTGATGTCTTGTAAAAGTCAAAACGGTTAAGTATGGTTCCACATCTTATTCCTTCAACGTTGTTTAATAACCCTTGTTTCGGTTTTGAAACATTGAAGAAATATAAGATATTTGGACAACCAAGAACACGTGCACTTGGCTTGACCTCTTTGGTCAGACCTTAGGGCCATTTCAACCCATGGCGAATTTTGCTCATTGGTCAGACCTTTGGCGATATTTGCATGTTCTTGCTTGGTCAACCTATTTCATACTAGCTACCAAACTAAAACGAGTTTAAATAATTAGAAGACGGAAGTATCAATAAACCGCAATGTGGTAAAGGCAATTACTAGCATGATTACCTAGCAGTTTGCCTTAACCCAATATGCCTACTAAGGTCCTACATACCCTTGTGGTAAAGTAGACCAATTATGGAGGAAATGCATGCCTATTTTCAAGTTAAAATAGCAATGATGGCTAGCCCATCATCTATATGTTAGAACTTGATGCACTTTCTTGAATACCTAAGTACATGTTTACTAGTCAAAGTGACTCACATTAGCAATAATGTGTAGATATTCAAAGAAAGATGGAAAGTATCCAATCGCTACTCACTCTCCACTGGTGACGTAACACATTGTAATGTTGTCTAATCCAGTGGGAGCTACGTGATTATATTACTGGTGAAGTAACACATGTAATGTTGTCTAAACCAGTGGAGCTGTAAGCTTTATTACTTGCAAGTTGCCCATCTTATTTCCAGATTGTCTTGAAATAATACATTACTTTCCACGTGTTAAGCATCATAGTTTATATAAGAACCATTGCATAAGTTTTATATGATAACTTGTCGCGTTCCTGATGTTGCTTCCTGAAATTTTATCTATAAAATTGTTATGCATGATTCATTATTCAAACGTTAAAGTTCTACATATCTATATTTTGATTTTTGACTAAAAATCATATGTTATCTTATACATTGTCATATTGCTCATACAAACAAACGAGCGTAGTGTTGTTTGCATGCTCTCACGATGTTGTGCCATGCACAAGTGGGAGAAATCTTAATTGTGTGCAAGGTACAACATATAACAATATGACTAATAGTTTTTCTTGACTGCAAGGTAAGAAACTAAAATTCTACTAGGACTTCTACACATAAAATGTATGTTGCCCTAATTAGAACAAATATCAAGATAACATGAAAAGCTACTTCAACATATTCACTGAATTGTTTAGTAAATATGATTATGTCTTCTTGTAAAGTCATAATCATGAAGTATGAAATTAACTTGAATTTACTATTGAGGCCACGTGTAGGCGCTCGTAATTACTTTAGTTGAATATGTTTAGGTCTCTTGTAAAGACACAAACATCAACTCCGTTAATTGTTGAAAGACTTATAACGTAAAGTAAGACGTTAATTTGTTATGTCTTCCTGTTAAGACATGTACACTTACGACGTATAATAAATGTTTATGTTTTCTAGTCAAAACATGCACATGAAGTAAAGTATGCAGTAGGCTATAATTACTATTGATGCCATCTGGTTTGACTTGGTTGGCAGATATGTAAGCCAAAAAGTATAAGTTCATCAAATGAGTTGTGTGATAGTCTCACAATATCAGTCCTCATGGAATACCACGACCTTATGGTATGTCCATCATGGAAAATCAAACACTATTGATATTGTTTGATCTTTGATTACTTAAACTGTTTTACCTCCAAAGCCATCAAGGTTAGAAAATTGGATGTGTCATGTGTACACTCAATATGGTTCCAACCCAGAAGGAATTCAAGACACCATTGTATTATGGCATGGGATGAATCTCATTATGTCTTGATTGAAGTTCTGAATTTGTTAACTACCTAAGAGTAAGTAATTAACAAACTAGAGTCAAGAACTAACGGTGTATTTTGGATGTCCCACTTGAAAACAATTTATTGTTACTCAAGATGCTGAGTATCTAGAGATTAGTCTCTACATACAAAATCAAATGGGAGCACCTTTAGACCTTGATGTTATTCAAGAACTAAATACACAACCTTCTGAGTACACTTGCTAATATCATACTAAGGTTGAACATGCATATGTTAAACCATAGATTGATATCTCTCATTCATAAATCTGAAAGGATTCCTTTTGCACCTGAATGATATAGTTTTTATATCAATGCTAAGGGATGTAAGTTAGAGGATCATAGTGAGCCTGCTAACTACTGAGATGCATTATCAGATATTTTATCTGATGAGTAGCTCAAAACTATGAATGTTAAGATGCAGTCCTAGAAAGACAATCACTCATGGAGTTTGATTGATCTCTTACCAATCAGTTAGACTGTGAGGTCAAGAATGAGTTACTTGAAGAGAAAACTCAAAAGGACAAACTTGTACACACATTTAATGCACGCGTAGTAAAAAGAGTTTACTCATACTCAGAATTTGACTATGATTAAATCTTCCTATCTACAAACATTAAATGTATAAAGATTAATTGTCATACTTGTTTTCATGTAAATGAAATATGACAATCGGATATCAAAACACCTTTCTTGTTGATTATCTTTGCGAGGACGATGAGTAATCAAAAGGGGTTTATGAATCCATATAATCTTTATTATGTATACAAGATAAAATAATCCATGTGTGGATTAGATCATGCATCTAGGAGCAAAGATCTTAAGTTAATTATAAAATCATTAATTTGATTTTGATTAATAAGATTACTCCTAAGTACACTAAGAGCAAGTTGGAGCACGGTATTTATTTTCTTAAATCTCATATGTCATTAACATATTAGAAACAATATTCCATCTAAGCTAGACTTTAATCCTTAGCTTGGAATGAAGTTTCTCTTGAGGGATTTATAAAATAAGACATACAACCTTGTTATGTATATGTTTATTAGAATAAACATAAGCGGTTATTAAGTCTAAACATAATATGACACGTTATTGAAGGGAGTCTCAATGATCAATCTCACTTGATGGAATTGAACACATGAATGTAAACCTTTAGTTCGACTAAAGGATTCATTGTGCAAGTCGTGTTATGCATTGGACTACGTATATATCATTTGCATGAATGCAAGATGATTTGATAACAACAAATATCTAAGTGAAAGTCATTAGATAATTGTTAAACGAACATTATAATGGACCTACAAAGGACCAAAGATATGTTCAAACGTTTACGGATATTTGAGGAGCTCTGTTTTGTTTGCATACGTTAATGCTTATTTAACTGAGATGATACTCAACCCCAGTCGTGGTCATCATGAATGATGACATTGATGACTAGATGTGTTCGACTGAGAGCATTAATGCGTTATACATTAAAAGAATAAGAATACTTTATAGTTTGAGAAACTATTCAGATGACTGTCTAAAGGAGGTGTCTTGCTAGCTTCAAACACCCTATGGAATGTATTGTTGCATCACTCGTCTTGTACTTGAATGCACACATACAAAGGACAATCATCATTCAAACTTTTCATGAATTATGAAAGAAGTATTCTCAAAGTTTACTCAGATGACTACTTGTTGCCTTGTACAACATGATTCGATCATGGTGGGAACATCGGATTCCGACCTATGAGTAGTCTTATGCATATCTGTTTTTAGTATTTGGATAATGGAACCGTAAGCAGTCGTATTATATAATGAATTGATATACCTGGTATGATCGTCTTCATTTATACTACTGTGTTCTATATTTGCATGTTTAATCCATGAATAATTTATTTATTCTAAAATTATCCATTGTCGGTTGACGATACGGGAGTATCATCAAATTAAGACAAATGTGAGCGTGTTGGTGATTTATTTGCCACACTCACATGTTGTTCATTGTGATGAACATTGGATTGACCCAACCTACGAGTATTCACTACATGGATCGTCGTCAATAGTGAATCTCGCAAGAGGTTATGTCTCTTATCCTTAGACTTGAGATGCAAGCAGGTCTTGCATGTGTGGAATTTCATTCCTTGATATGGTTAAACGCTATCCTGAATAAGGTAGTTATAAAGGCCATTTTCAGGAGTGATATGAAGCATGTGAATGACACGTGTAGTCAAAATAGGATTTGTTCCTCCACTTGCTTTGGAGTTAGATACTATTGGGCCCCTCGATGAATTGAACAGATGTTTGTATGGCCGTACCCAACTGGGATTAAGATGAATCTTAAATCCACTTGGTAATCTTGTTCAATATCCATATCGAGAAACAGAATAGTTGAACTATTAGAATGACAATTGATCCATGTCTAATGTTCAACACGGTATCTGTAACAAAAGGATAGATGACATATAAACCATCTGAAATGAGACGTTTAAGAAACTAACCTCACATATTTCTAGGGGCATTGGCGTGTTGCTAGACGCTAACCATTGCTTGTATAATTACTCGATTATTATGACGTCGCAAGTGGGAGCTGTTGGAGAATGCTCGTGTCATAATAACTAATTATATGGCTAGATATATGTGAGCCTATGGGGTCACACACTTATACACAGAGACACCATTTTATAGATTGTATTTATCGTATTTACAATATATAAACGACTACGTAACTCGGGATCAATAATGGGCTACTAATAACTAAGCTAGTACTTAGTTTATTGGATTGGACCAACAAATGGGCAAGCCCATTTAGGGCCCCCATGGCAAGCCTAGGTGAGAAAGGAACAAGGGAGAAAGATCAAGGGGCAAAGTGTAACTTTGATCATGATAAGTTCAAATGAGATTTGGTCTTTGATTATGACTTATCACATTAAAGACTTACCAACTTTCTCTCCTCCTTCCTCTCCCTAATGACCACGAAATTAATCACACCCATATTAGGGTTTGTGGTTTTTTATCCCATCTAACCTTATTCTAGTGTAGTTCAAGGCTAGATCGCGTGTTACATGTTCAAGACTAGCATCGGGTGGTGATCGATGACGTGTAGTGTGGATTATTCATAGAGGTGATCTTCTTTGGTCACTTGTGGTTCTTATTTCATTCAATTCGTGTAGTGATATTGGTGGTGTTACCCGGATCACGCTACAAAGGTATAAAACATGTTTGTTTAATTTGTTTTTATTTAGATTGATCATATGGCTATATGGATCCTATTATGGTGATGTTTTTCCGCTGTGCTCATTTGTTTAACATGTTATTTTATCATACATCACCTATAATAGCTTCCTCCAGGGTTGTCAGTTTTGACGAGGTGACATTTCCCTCGATGCTTTGAGGCAGTCCCTCGACGTACTTCTCCAATGTTCTTTCAAGATCCGGCACCACAGTTGGACATAGTACCGATAGTTCTTGGAACCTTCTGTTGTAGGTTCTTATATCATTCCCCCCTCACAATCAACTGGTGGAATTCTTCCTCCAGTTTCCTAATTTCGGTACGAGGGCAGTATTTCTTTAGCATTTCTGTTTTCAGTTCGACCTAGGAAATCCGATACGCTTCCTCCATACCCATGGTCTGGGCGGTAGCGTTCCAGCACGATGATGCATCTTCCAGAAGAGTCCCCGTAGCAAAGGTGACCTTGCTGTTATCTGGGCAGATGCATCTCATGAATACCGTTTTGGTACGCTCAAACGACTGAGCTAGTTCGGTCACTCCTTCTGAGCCTTTGAAGTAAGTTGGTTGGCAACTCATGAAATCTTTATAGGTGCATTTGCGAGACGCAGATGCCTCGCTTTCATCTGTTGATCGGTTGTTGTTACTCGAGCGGGATATGGTAGCCGCTTGAATCTCAAGAGCTGCAGCAATGCTATCGGCTACCAATTTCTGGATAGCTGCAGGAGTCATTGCTGTTGTGGGGGTGGCAGTTTCCTTTCTTGTGCGAGGCATAGTTCTATTAATACCACACGAAAACAAAGATTTAGAATCCACATAATGACCATGTTAGAATAAGTTGAGTAATAGGGTAATTGTATACAAATTCCAACAATATTGTCACAATGTGAAATCACAATCAACTAAGAATCATAAAATCACGACATGTTTGGGTACTATCGTAAGTAAATGATCAACTCTTGGTATAGGATTGCTAAGGAACAAAGTGATTCATCATCTACAAAAGCTGAAGTTCAGCAACTTTTTTTACATTCATCAAGTTTCTTTTGAAATTTTCTTTATTAATTGTTTGTATATATATTCCAGTTGTACAATTCAAAGAACCATAACGATTACAAGTAACATCACGACATGTCTGAATACAATCACAATACACATGAACAACCACAGTAGCATAAATCAACATCAATATATAGTAAATCATAACCAACAACATATATTAATAACTTGAATCAATTGTGTTACAAAACAAAATGATTACAAGGTCCTTTATTAATGCCACATGCGGCAGGCTAAGATGCCTCAAAACTATACAGATGTATATTATGCCTAACTACTGGAAGTCTCATCCATGGGCCCTGTGAGCTCTGAAATCTGATCCAGAAGTCTTTGCATGTCATTCTGATGTTGAACCTGCATGTCCTCCACAAGGTTCTCTAACGTATCGGCTTTGTGGCGCGCTTGTAAAGCTTCCTCAATTTGCCTATGTCCCTCCCATTGTAAAACTGTCATGTGGGAGCGTGTCTCGAACATCTCTGACTGAATCCTCGTCAGACCATCCTGAAGATCCATCCTATCGGATACGAGGCCATGTAGGGTGCCGTCGACCGTCTCGGGGCGGTCGAGTGGTGCTCTGTCAATGATGCTCAGAAGTGCATCTATCTGTCCCTCATGACGCTCCAGACGCGTCATGATAGTGGATGCAGTAGGTGTGCGGGCAACTGCTGCCCTGGAGCTCTCTCCAGTCTCAAAGACTCAGGATAGAGGAGTGAAACCAGGTGGGAATAGTAATGATGATGAAGATGAATGACTGGGACCTTCTATACGGGCCCGACTCTGAGAGGGTAGATCTTCCTCTAGAGTCGGCTCCCGTTGGTGGGGTGCAAACGGGTAAGATTGGGTGAGTAAGTTGAACATGTGGTCAGGTCTAACCGACGGTGGAGGGGGTGATGATAATAGTGGTGGCAATGCATACTGATACTCAGGAGATAACGGCGGTGTCATCCGGATCATGTCTAATGGTGAGGTAGGGGATAGGGGTGGTGATGGTGGTATAATCGAAACTATGGGTAGGCGTACCGTCTTGCGAGGTGTATGCAATCTGATAGGACCATTGGGGTGGCTCCAAAATGTTGTCATAAATGGTTCAAGCTCATAGGGTTCTAAGATCCTGACTCGTCTGCGCCGGACTACTGGTGAAGGTGGGGGTGGTGGTGTAGGTAATGGTGTCTCTGAATCTTCTACAGGTAGCCATTGTTGTGTCTGCATGTACTAATCATCGGTAAGTGGGGTGTAAGTGGGAGAAACTTGACGGTTCTCCGGGTAAGGTGAGGAAATGTATGCCCGTCTAGCTAGTATGTACGGGTCTTCTGATATGGGTGAATCTGGGTTACCTTGAGTGGTGTAGCGACGACTTCACCCTCCTCAAAGGGATCCGTTTCGTATGAAGCGGTGTTCGACAATGTAGCGGTCGAAGTGCTGGGAACTATGGGTGAGGTGATAGATGATAAAGTGTCCTCGGACTCCATGTCCGATGATGAAGTGCTAAGGTGTGATACTGTAGACATGGTACTGTAATAACCCGAAAGTAGTAAATGTAAGTAATCAATAACATCATGTGTGTGAAATCAATGCGAAATAATCAAGTATGTGAGGATCAATGTGAAATAATCTTGATAGGTAATATACTGAACACGGTGTTGCGAAATATGCAGGCACGGAGGGCGTAAAGTGGTATGGTGTAAAATGATTCATTTTGAAAGTGTAGTTATAGTCCAATGTTTAAAAACATTTGGTTCTCTATAACTATGTCTCTGATGCCAATCTGTAACACCCACTAAATTTTGAGTTAACAGCGGAAGACTAATCGGGGTATTACGGGGAGGATCATTGTCATAATCATAGAAAACGGTTCAAAAGAGGCGTTTTGAAAGTTATTGTCATTCAATTAATATTTGAGATACAAAAGTGAAATGTCAGTGTTGTAATATTCCATAAAAAGGTGTAGTAGTTTGAAATGAATGACATAATTTATTTTACACCACAAAAATCATCGGTTTAATGCCCACTCCGTGCCTTGACTGCTCCGTTAATTACCTGAGATAAACATGCTAAAAGTCAACAAAATTGTTGAGTGAAATCATAGTGTTTGTAATTGTAATCAGTTTGAAACACAAGTATATAATTGCATGTGAATTACAATCATACATTTGAAATGGTGATATTGCAGTTGGATATATTGCCCCAAGTCTCATGACACGCAAACGTTAACAGTGTATTGTAACAGGTGAGAAATATGGCCCTCGCGTAGGAGATTGGCATCTTCCTATTTCCTTCAAATATAATGCATTCGACTAATCCGGCTAGCAACTAAGGCTGCCAATCCGGCACTTGTTCAAATAGGCAGTCAGCCTCCAATAGATCTATTCACTATACTCGCGTTCACTCACAAGTGATTAAAGGTTCATGATGTGAGGGGCTTTTGGCAATAGTGTAGCTTAGGAAATATCAATCAGGTGTAGCATACAGAAAATAATTGTGTTATATTTTGTAACATGTATCTCCCCCAAAGTGTGTAAAGTTATTAAATGAGTAAAAATGGGGCTATGACTCACCTTGAGTGTAACTGGCAAAGGGAATGGCTCCAACACACGACCTGAATAATAGTGAAGTCTGAGATTTTGATAGTTTTGGTTTAATACGAATAATGAGTGTAAAAATGGGTAACAGATAACGAATTGGTTTGTGATGTGAGTGAATGATATGCTTAAAATGCTTAAAGTTCAAAAATAATATTATATATATATAATATTATCTTATTTTTATGTTATCTGAATCCATAAATATCATCTCCTTGAAAGTGGTTTGAATGATACGTCTAGTTATTCGTTGAAATTCGTTATATAATTATATAAATGTAACGTATTTGAATATGTTGAACGAAATGTAAAAATGCATTTTATGCATGAAAATGCATAACATATGTGATGGAAATATATATGAAATAAAGCTACTGGTTGGTCCCTGGATTTATCCAAAATTTACACTTTATACCCTAACGGAGTAAGCTTTGCACTGTTAGTCCTTGGTTAGTTATTAATTACATTTTTAGTCCAAAAGGGTCAAATATTAAATTTTAAGCCTTATGTTTACTGTTTGAACAATTTCTACCCTCAGGTTACTGAAATGACAGTTTGGGACATATTTATGTGAAGTTTACACTTTTAACCCGATATGTAATATATTTTGCAAATTAAGTCCAAAATTCATAAAATGGGTATATTAAGTTTTCCGAAAGTTGTAATAGCTTCAAATAGCTTATTTGAGTTTTATTGAACTGCTTATTATCAAAAAGTGCTTATTAAGTGCTTATTGGGCTTTTAACGAAATAAACCAAGGCTCGTTTAGAGATATTGATCCGATGGGTATAAAAGTATATTAGGCTTGGTTTTGGGCTTCTTTAATGGTCTTAAAAACATAACAAAAGAGCTTATACCAACTGCTTATCGAGAGTGCTTATTGGGTTAAAAAGTCCACTCGATAAAAATGAGTAAGTTTTGGGACTGTTTGAATAGCGATAGCTTTAGGTTTCAAAAAGGACTTTTAAGAGCTTATCATGAGCGCTTATTACAACAGCTTATTAGATGAGCTTGTGAAGAATTAGTTTGAGCCGTTTAATCGATATGTTACATGTATAAAAATTGATTAATAGGACTGTTTCTAAGTAGAAATAATCAATATGTCAAAAACATTAAAATGACATATAAACGTGTAAAATGCAAAGTGTGTTAGAAACATTAATGGGACTGTTTCTAAGTCGAATAATCAATATGTCCAAAATATTAAAATGACATATAAACGTGGAAAATGCAAAGTGTGTTAGAAACATGTCTCGATATGTATTAATATGAAGATGTAAGTTTCAAATAAATGTGTAACTCGATTATTCTAGCCATCCATGAATAGGAGGTCAAATGTGTTACGAAATAAATAACAAGAAAACATAATATGAGATCGAATAGAAATATGTACGATGCATGATATATTGAAAACGTGAATAAGAGTAGGAAATGAGTTAAATTGACTTACAACACCCAAAAGGTGGTGTGAAATTCGTGTAAACAATCTAGGATTCGAGAGATACGGACTTCTCTTGCTAGAGTGATCACGAATGGTTCGAATGCAAGGTTGAACGTTTGAAAATGGATTCAAAAAGGGCTAGAACTTGCTCCTTGTTCTTGAAGGGACTCGGCAGTAGGGGAAAGATTAGAGAAAAATGAGATAAGTGTTTAAGTGTGAATGGGACTGAATGTATATGTAGTATACGTATATATGCATGTATTAGCCAAGGTTATAGTATTATAATGACACAACTTGGATGATTAGATGGTTGGCAGAGATTAGGATAGGATTTTAGCGGAATAATACTTGAGTACAAATGATATTAAGGAGGGGGGTTTATGTGTAGCTTTGGCTGTAACACAAGTTGTGTATATATGTGTCGTTCGACATAGCCAAAGGGTCCAAACAACATTTTTAGCGTGACCAAATGTAGGAAATGATGAGAAACAATCTCATGAACTCATATTCGACTAGAAATAAATAAATGCTTAGGTGAAAATTGGTTTTGGTCGAATTGGATTAATATTGAATGAATTTGTACATGTGTCGAGTAAGACTAGCTTTACGTCTCGGTTAGTGATCAAATGTTCGAATTAGAAAGTGAGACTTGTCAAACCTGATTATTTGGTGTATGAGGATTCGAATGGTGTAAAATGTGGCATAAGTTGGGTGATGAAATTAAAAGATATCGAGGCCAAGTGTTGGGGTGTTAAGCTGAGTGAAATATAAGAATTAATATAAGTTGGGTTGGGCTTGAATAGTACCAGGCTTAAAATTGGGCCAAGTACAGTAATGTGGATCCGTTTGGTTGTTTATTAATGTGTTGGATTCGTCGTGGTCCGTGTGTGAGCTCGTTCCAAAGTGTTTGTGAATCACGTATCAACGTGTTTGAATTAATGTAATGTAATAAACAAAATTTTCAAATTTTGCTCATAAAAATGTTTAACTGAACAGCAATGTCAATTAATACTTGATTAACATTTACAAATCACTGGGGAATTTTATAGGTTGCTACAGAAAAGCTAAGTATCTTGAAGCTCATTAGGGCAAAGAATCTAATTTGCCCACTAAAAACGAGTCTTTGGAGCTTTATTCAAAGTCCATAAAAGCGTCATCCTTTAAACCGCGAGAAAAATATCTTCATGCAAAGCACACAACTTCTCCTCATCCGAGGAAGCACGCAATATACGATTTCTCTAAGCCCAAACACTCCATGTATATCCCAAACAAATTGCGCAAAATGACTTGGTTTTCCATTTATCTTAATAGAGGCTAATGGTGCGTTTAGTTGGTGGAAAACACCCTTGTTTTCTACAAAATGTTTTGTGGAAAACAAGGAAAACAGATATCACGTTCAAATAAGCGTTTTCTAACAAAATGTTTTGCAAAACACAAAATTCCCTATTTCTTAATTTAACAAGGAAACTTACAAAACAAATTTTAGTTGTTTTTCTTGTTTTCCTTTGTAACCCACAACCCTCCCTACCCTTCTTCAAAATAGAAAATACAAATATTGTTGGGAATATAAATATTCATATGAAAGAATCGGTCACCCCGGGTACTCATTAGCATTAACTAGCTAGTAGGCTTAATAGTTTAGTTTAGATATCGTATCATCTATGGAGTCGGGTCGGGTCTTTACCCACTGTAAACCCGCTCCATAGCCCACATGGGGCGTTTATGTTATTTGTATAAATACCCTCTTCCCACCAAGGGAGAGGGTTGGAGCTTCTAATCATACAACAATTTTCTCTTTCACTTTCTCTCACTAGAACTCCCATCCTCTCTCTTTCTCTCTCTAAGATTCGGCCAAACCATAAAGATTAGAGTATGTTATGATATCTAATATATTACATTTGGTATCAAGAGCCATGGTTTGATTAGCTTGATTGTGTGTACAAATTCGTGGCTTGGTTTTTTATTTTTTCTTTGGTTCGAATAGTAAAGAAAGAAAAATCAAGATTTGAGCTTTGTTTGTGGTTTGATTCGAAAAAGTGTTGTACTTTCGTGTTTAGAAAGGTCCTAACAGCTTATTTTGGTGATTAGATTGCTTATTTCATAAGCCTAGGGCTAATTTTTGGCTTATTCGAAAGTTGGAAAAGTTTTTTCTTAGTTGCGATTTGAGTTTTTCTTGGTTGCGGTTTGAGTAAAAAAAAAGGTAGATTCTTGACTGCGGTTTGGTTATAAAGGGAAGTTACTTGTTGCGGTTTGCCTAGTTCCAGGATTGCGTTTTAGTTGGTAGGTTGAAAGGGAAAAAGACAAAACTGGGTGAAAGTGACCTTTTGTCTGTTGCGGTTTGTCTTCTAGCACTGCGGTTTGACCAAAGATTCTTGCGGTTTGACTTCTGCGGTTTGTCTCTAGGTCTCTGCGTTTTGGTTCTGCGGTTTGCCTAGAAGGATTGCGTTTTGGTTCTGCGGTTTGCCTAGAAGTATTGCGTTTTGGTCTTGCGTTTTGCCTTTTAATCATTGCGTTTTGCCATTGCGTTTTGATCACTGCAGTTTGACTCTTGCGGTTTGACTGAAGACTCTGCATTTTGACCAAAGATCCTGCGTTTTGACTCTTGCGGTTTGGCTTCTTCACGGTTCTGAAAGTTGACTTTTTACGTCAAAACTTCAAACGGCCATAACTTTTGAACCGTAACTCCGTTTTCAGCGAAATACCTGTCAAAACGACCGGAACAAATCTCCTCCGAAAGGAAGTTATTGTGGTTTTAAGTTTTAGACCAAAATTTCACTATAACAACGTGCATAAACCAAACCAAATCACAACTATACAACATATCACCTAGTCTATCAAACGATCATCACTTTTAACACACAATCACTAATCATTGTACCGATCCAACAGTTATCATAACACATTCAAGTAATCATCATTTCACGGTTTCTTCTTGATTTTGTAAAATCCCGCGAAAGATTCTATTTCTCGGTTTAAATCATAGACTTGTAAAATCCCGTGCACGTTGATATCATGTCAAACACTTCGGATTCAGTCATAGCTGAGGTACTCAAATTGTACGACATGGTTGATGAACATAAGATTCCCAACAAAGTACAACAGACAAACGTTGTTGAGTCAGATACTGTTAATATGGGAAATAGCGATGTTATCCCATATGAACAATATGTGAAACACAACGAAGTGTCTATTGTACCAAGTAGTGCATCTTCTATTCCTAATGATGATAATGTGTTGCTTGAGACCACTGCATGTGTCCCTGATGACTCACTGACCACTCAACTTAATATCTATAAAGATCAAGTGGCCATATATGAACAACGTGCAAAATTTGAACTAACTGAACGTGAGCAGAAAATGGATAGTCAAATGCGTATACTTATTTCAGAACGTAATTTAAGGGAAGAAACATTGAAAAAGGAGTTATATTATTTACAAGTGAAACTTAATCAAACTGTTCAGCTTAAACAAGTAATACAAGAAAGTGTAAAAACGCTGAAACAGAATTTGAAAGAAAAAGAAACAAATTTCAGAGAAAAAGAAACAAACTCTTAAATGATTTTTCCAAACTTAAAATGTTAAAGAATAAACTCGAATACAAGCTGTACGCACAAGACCGTTCAAAACAAGCTGCTCAGATGATGGTCAAGCATAAAAAGTTGTGTAATGAACACAGTGAGAAAGCCATAGGTGAACCAAAATCTATTTACCTTAGAAGTGCACAAGGGGCCCAACCTGTGTTATATGTGTTAGAGTTTATGGATTATTTATTAATATTTCTATGTCCGGTTTCGAACCCGAGACTTCGGGATTGCACACATTACGTATGAGTCTCAATGTATTAATAATTAATATAATGATTTATGATTAATTATTAAATCACAAATATTTATATGGTCAAACAAGAAAAGTGGAAGGGGTTAAGTGTCGATTTATGAAACATGAGGAGGTGGAAAATAAAACTTGGAGGACAAGTTTTATTGCTATAAAAGCAACCTTTGCCTCTTGTTTTAGGCTAATAGACAGACAACTTATATCCCTTAAAAACCGATTGACTTTATGATATACGATATATATCCCTAAACCAATTAATCGGTTCTCTTTATTCAACAACCCACTGACATACTACCATGCTACACAGTTAAAGGAGTTATGCAACAGTCAAAGGAGTTATGATCCACATGCATGTATTATTGACATGTACTGTACGTAGCATGCACAATATCCATGGATTATTATACATATTATATATTACATGTATATTTATATGCATGGTAATATATTTACTCTTTTATCTCCTTGTTAGTGGGATTCGATCATGTATTATTTAGAACATCAAACCCTAGGTGTTGTGATGTTTTATTTGTGATACATGAACCTAGCTTTTCACATTGAGACGCTAGTAATACGTGTGTACAGGAACGGAGTACAAGCTTACTTTAGCTTGTTGTTACCTTGCCCTATTCGACCCTAAAAAAGTCGATCCATCCTTAAACCCAATTAGGGTTTATATATTGTTCTTGGAGTGCACGTGATTCCTTGTTCTTGCTAGGAATCAAATAAGGTACGCATCTATTTAATTTTATGTTAATTAATTTACATGTTTATGTAGATCCATTCCGCTGCGTGATCTTTGTGTTTATGTGTTTATAGTATTATTATGATTCACATATTCCAACAGTGGCATCATGAGCCGCGTTTTTAACATGTAATTGATTACATAAAACCTTAAAAATTGAATCTTTAATTAGATACATGCAATTTATAAATCTAGGGTTTATTTTTTTGTAAACCTAATATTAGGTCGACACCTAAATTAAAAGATTTAGGGTTTTTGGTTTTTGTAGAAAACTTGTAGAAAAACCCTAGGATTGCATGCAATTTTTAGGGATTAATTAATGAGTACCTTATGTGACGTCGTTAATTAATTAATTAGATTGCGTACAGGATATATTGACATGATAATATGTGTTAACATGATTATATGTGCAATATGGGATCCATGACAAAATCTTGCATATTTTGTCATGGAATGGTTTGTTTGATTTTGTATTGAATTATTTGCTACATGATTTAAATAAATATTAAATTGGGGAAGACCTCAATATATATTAATTAATAAGTTATGTGCAATGTGGTATCTAACTAACCAAAACTTACGCGGCCAAGTTATTTGGTGTCTGTGGACCATTGGGCACAATGAGCTCGAAAACCAATGGGAGTTTTGTTAGTTACATACATTTAAAATTTCACATAGAATTAATATTAGGATTTATTGAAAAAGGTTTGCATGTGGCTATATGATATCGTGGATGATCATATATTTGTTATTATGTGTTTATTTTATTTTTTTTGTAATTACTTGATCTTTTGTGTTTATATATTATGATGGATTGCAACACATAAGAGGGTAATTTTCATAATAAAAATAAATAAGACTAATAACTATGAAACATTTGTGGTAAATCCTTTTATTGCAAAGTCTTATATGCCGACAGTGGTTCGCTTCGCACGGTAATTTGCTCCAGGCGAGACTAGCAATAATAAATTTACCACATAAAATTGTTTTAGCAAGAAAATCATATGCTTTTTAGTTGATTGATTGCGACTGTAATAAGTGGTCGAAGCGGCGGACCTAAAATTGGCAAACTAAAAAGTGGGTTCTTGGTTGGTTCGCATTAAATTGTGACCTTAGAGGGGCACGGTTTTAACCAGCTTCGGCGGCTGTCGTCCCTACGCCCGCCTGTGCGTCAATTTTAGACTTACCAAGTACACCACGATAAATACGAAGCATCTTAAGGCAAAGCTGTAAGTTTTTCAGCGCCTCAATTAAAAACTTTGATGGTTTGAGCTACGAATGAGTAAACGGTTTTGTTTTTGAAAACATATATGATACAAAGATGAATGCATGACATCTTTGTACATATTTTTTGATTTAACACATCAAAATTTATTACCCTGATAAATTTAAGTAATATGCCACCCAACTACAAAAAGAAACACCTAAGGTTTCATCCTACATCACTAGCAGCCAAAGCTGAATGTTGATGTTCAAAGGGTGGTCATCTAAGGGTAAATTGAGTACTTTATTGCTTGCAGCCAAAGCTGAATGCAATAAACCGACGTCAATTTACTGTTTCTTAAGTTGGTTAAACTTAATTGGGCACTTTCATTACTAGCAGCCAAAGCTGATGTAATGGAACGGCGCCAAGGCATAAAGATTTGGGGATGAAACATGTTTACATTTTGCAACTGATGTTGGCAATATAATGTAAGTCCCATGATTCTAGGAATTGCAATTGTATATTGGCAATTGAGTGCAGCTCTACCTTATTGAGTACTTTCATTGCTAGCAGCCAAAGCTGATGTGATGAAACGACGTCAATTTGGATCCTAATTTTCAATGAAAATTAAATGGTGAAATTTTATTTACCGTGGGTGTTTAATTTTCTTGAAAAGTTATTATCAATAATACTAAATTGAATTTTGAAAATTCTTTTAAAGTATTTAATGCAACGTTAAAACCGTAAATATGGAACATTCTTTTAGTAGTAAATTGATCTGCACCCTTAGGGGTCTTTGGATAGAGTCAATTTTTACTGAAAAGAATAAACCAAGTCTGCTTTCCGTGTGAAGAGTAAGACTTAATCCTATTCCTTTTCATGAGTGAGAAAGGTATAATAGGAAAATTGGAATCGTCTAATTTCTAAGAAATAACTCGTGGCGAATTTCTTAAGAAATTGCATGGTTAGGAGTTATTAAATTAGAAACTAGACTAATTACCGCAAAAGTGGTAAAAGGCTAACTAGAATAGTTGATCTAGTTGTTATGCTTTAACCATTCAAGGTGCTACATACCATGATGGGGATGGTAGACCTAACTAAGGAAGAAATTGCATACCCAATTCTTTCAAGTTAATTGCATTGATGGATATTCCATCATTTACAAAGTAGAATACATTCTTTGAAATACCTTAGTAGCTGTTACGTAAGGGATTCATCAAAGGTGCAGGAAAGTAAACAGCACGCTATTTGCTTTTACTGGTGATGCAACACTTACAATGTTGTCAAAGCCAGTGGGAGCATTGTGTTGAAATTACTGAATAATGAGTTCATATAGTGATCTTAAATTCAGTGGGAGCTACAAGTCTTGGTATCCAAATATCCTGATAGCAACCAAGATCATCTCTAGAATCTTTTGAGATGATTACTTTCCAATTATAGACACTTGTGGTATTAAGAATAGTCGTGTACGTTTCCTTACTAGACGAGGTGATTCTATATCTACTTATATCTATGACACAATCATATTGATCAAATAAGCAAACTATTGACGTGTTGTTTATCTGATACGTAATGTTGTTCCATGCACAAGTGGGAGAAATCTTATTGTATGCAAGCAACAACATAAAGGAATATGATTTAAAGGGTTATCTTGACTGCAAGGTAAGAGATCAATGTTCTAATGTGTTTTATACACATTCTAATTTATAGAACACTTGGAGTTAATATCTACTTTCATTACTAGATATTAATGACAAGGTAAATTACATACTTTCATCATTGCAGCCTCGGCTAAAATAATGAAACTATGTTAATATACAAGTTTCTAAAAATTAGATAATTATTAGAACAAGTGTCAATATGATAATAAGACTACTTCAAATGTAAATATTTATGTATTGTTGTAATGACATAAATAAATGAAGTAATCTTATACTACTTCATATTTAGATGTTTATGTATTCTTGGAATGACATAAATATATGAAGTAATAAATTAACTTGAAATAACTATTGAAACCAAGTTGTGGTGTTCATAATTACTTTAGTTATGCATATTTATATTTTAGTATAAAGATATAAATATGAAGTCTTTTATTGCTATAAGACTTATAACAAAGTAAGACGTTATCTTGTTATGTTTTTTTAATTAAGACATATACAAGAAGTCATTGAGTTGATTAATGACTTATAACGTATATCAGGATTATAACGGTTTATGTCTTTTTGGTAAGACATAGATATTAAGTGGCTTGGGCTAAAAGGCACTTATGTTATAAAGCATGCAATTGGCTTGGAAAATCTATTGTACCATTAAAGTGATTTAGTTGGTAAATAGGTAAGCCAATACGATATGTATATTTATCTTATATATTGTAAGATTAACTTACAATATTAATCCTAATGAAATACATAGTATTGATGGTATGTTCAGTTAGGAAAATCAAACTCTTGGAACATTGTTTGATTTAAGATAATTATATCTTCAATTCTTCCTAAAAGATATCAAGGTTAGAAAATTGAGTATGAATTGGATATACTCAATTAAGACTCCAACCTAGAAGATTAATAAGACACCATTGATTATGGAATGTGACGAATCACATTAAGTCTTAAAAATTGAAGTTCAGAATTTGTTAAACTACTTGTTGGGTAGGTTATTAACAAATTAAGGTTAGGAACTGTCAATATGTATTTGTAAAGTCCCAAAAGAGAACAAGTTTTTTGTTGCTCTATTTGCTAAGCATTTATAGGTAATCTATAAATTGCAAAAGGCGAGTGGGAGTTTTATCTTCAAAAGATAAAAATTACAAGATACATAATCTTCTAAATACGCTAGCAAAATCATAATGAGGATTTAACATGTTAGTGTTAAATCTCAAGATGATGGAATTCTTAATTCATAGATCCGCAAGGATATCTCAAATATTTGTAGAATATGTTGAGGGTTATGAGTTATAGGATCATGGTATGCCTGTTAATAAATTGCAAATGTTTATTTGGCAAATTACTCATACTATGAATAATTATATGCAGTCCAAAAGCATAACTAGTTTGGAAACGTAGTTGATCTTAAACTCTATAGTAACACTATAGAATGGAAATGAATTTCTACAAAGGAAATGAAAATCCCAGAGATTTAAATTCTTGTGTAGAAATCAGAATGGACAAAATTTGTATACATATTTAATGTGTGAAAAGATTAGCAATCACACTTAAGAAATTAAATGTGATTGAAATTCTTTCTAAACACATTAAATATATAAAGATTATGATTGTCATTATTAGTTTCATTTATATGAAATTAATAATGGAATGTCAAAACTCTTTCTTTAATAATTACTTGAGCGAGGACGAAAAGTAATTGAAAGGAGTGTTTAAATTCGAAATAATCTTTAGTAGTATACAAAATGCAAATCATTTGTAAATGGATTAATGCATGCATCTAGAAGATATACTTATTTTTAGTTATTAAATCTAGTTTGATTTATAATTAAAATAAGATATTTCTTAACATTCCTGAAAGCTAGTGGGAGTGATGTATTTATTTTCTTATTTCATATATGTTGAATAACATATGGGAAGTAACATTCCATTAACATTAACATTATATGTTAAGACTAAGTTTGGAATGAAACTTCACATGAAAATTTAGGAAATAAAACCTTGAACAATATGTTTATTGATTATAAACATAAGCGGTAAAATAACTGATTCTAAAAGAACATGATATTCTATTAGAAGAACTAGATAGAAACATATATTTGAAAAGATATGACATGAACAAAATCTAAGGTTGACAAAAGGATTATTCATGTACATCATGTTGCTTGTTGTATCATGCTTGGATACAAGATGATTGACAACATTAGTATCTAATTGGAAATTATTAGATAGCTAAGTGTAATGGATATGGTTTAGAATTTACATCCTCAGCCTGGATTTGCTCCAAAATTCTAAATATGAACCATATGGCAAGTTATTGCTTGATTGATATAGTGGTCAAATCTTGAAGGATTTGAAGATATCAAACATTACACGATGGATATTAAAGTTTACGGAACTTTTAAAAAGAGCATATTGTTGTTTGATACAATGATGCTAGTAAGATTGAGATGACACTCAATACTAGTCATGGTGGGAGCTCATCCTTATTAGGAAACCATGTGTACTAGTTATGCTCATAATGAGCATAGTTGCATTATACATAAAGAATTAGAATACTTTAACTACAAAGGTTTGGTAGTTTAATTGTCATAAATTCGTGCATGAGGATGTCACGCATTTTATGAAGTATGTGGCAATATCTAGATAGATGAATGCACACATACAAGTATTTCATTATTGAAATAAGTATTCTCAAAATTCCGATAGATCAACATTAGTTGATTTATGCCTTGTCAACAAGTATGTGAAACATGACTTGTGGCATAATTCACTAATGAGAAATATCATGCATTGATCTAGTTAGTATTTGGATAAGGGATGTTAAGCAATATTATTTTAATGAAATAAAGTGCGGATAATGTTTATTATCATTTATAATATTGTATCCTATATTTGCATGTTTAAATCCGTGAATAACTTATGTTATTCTAAATAGTCCGTTGTCGATCAATAATATGGGAATATTATTGAATTAAGACAAATGTGAGGATTGGTAGAATGTACTGTAAGGTTGAGACACCAATATCACATGATATTCAGTATTGGATAAATTGAATATAGGACTTATCCCAACTACATGATTATACTTTATGGATCGTCGTCATTAAGTAAATCATGAATATTTATCCTCAGACTTGAGATACCAGATAATTGCCGAGAATGTAGCTCATTTTCTGTAATATGGTCTAACGCTAACCGTAAAAGGTAGTTATAAGGGCAATTTTCGAAAATGATGTGAAATTCAAGGGTTATGCTCGTAGTCAATAAAGGATTTGTTCCTTCAATTTTGTTTTGAAGTTTAATACTGCTTGGCCACTCGTAGGATTGACAAGATGTTTGTAAGGCCTTACCCAAAGTCTATCTGGAAGACGTTCAGATGATTTGGTAATCTTGATCAATTATTAATAACGAGAAACAGAATAGTTAATTATGGAATGACCTAGATCCATATCCATATTAACGCGGTATTAGCAACAAAAGGATAAGTATGATGATTAAATTCATCACGTGGTTTTTTCCAGGAAAACCATACTCGGATCAAGCTGGGGGCATTGGGAAGGTTAAGCTAGACTGACCCATGTCATTACTATATTAGTGAACATCCAAGTGGGAGCTGTTAGAGTTTATGGATTATTTATTAATATTTGTATGTCCGGTTTCGAACCCGAGACTTCGGGATTGCACACATTACGTATGAGTCTCAATGTATTAATAATTAATATAATGATTTATGATTAATTATTAAATCACAAATATTTATATGGTCGAACAAGAAAAGTGGAAGGGGTTAAGTGTCGATTTATGAAACATGAGGAGGTGGAAAATAAAACTTGGAGGACAAGTTTTATTGCTATAAAAGCAACCTTTGCCTCTTGTTTTAGGCTAATAGACAGACAAACTTATATCCCTTAAAAACCGATTGACTTTATGATATACGATATATATCCCTAAACCAATTAATCGGTTCTCTTTATTCAACAACCCACTGACATACTACCATGCTACACAGTTAAAGGAGTTATGCAACAGTCAAAGGAGTTATGATCCACATGCATGTATTATTGACATGTACTGTACGTAGCATGCACAATATCCATGGATTATTATACATATTATATATTACATGTATATTTATATGCATGGTAATATATTTACTCTTTTATCTCCTTGTTAGTGGGATTCGATCATGTATTATTTAGAACATCAAACCCTAGGTGTTGTGATGTTTTATTTATGATACATGAACCTAGCTTTTCACATTGAGACGCTAGTTATACGTGTGTACAGGAACGGAGTACAAGCTTACTTTAGCTTGTTGTTACCTTGCCCTATTCGACCCTAAAAAAGTCGATCCATCCTTAAACCCAATTAGGGTTTATATATTGTTCTTGGAGTGCACGTGATTCCTTGTTCTTGCTAGGAATCAAATAAGGTACGCATCTATTTAATTTTATGTTAATAAATTTACATGTTTATGTAGATCCATTCCGCTGCGTGATCTTTGCGTTTATGTGTTTATAGTATTATTATGATTCACATATTCCAACAATATGATGGTACTGAAATCCTTAAACCTGTTCATGCCCCCTAGTGTACCATCATCAGAAGAGAGTAGTGAGATAGAAGAAATAAATAGAGAAAAAATGGCTGTGAAAATGAATGATCATGTATGTGTAGCAAAACGGGTCATAATCAAACCTCACAACTATTCAAAGGAGAACTTCTTAGCCACTTTCACTCCCCAAACTCAATTGACTCCTGAGCAAGTATTTTGGACCTTAGACATGCAAAAAAAAGGTCGAAGAACACGAAGTCAAAAATCCACCCCTAAGGAAATTACTTGATGCAACGGTGTACCCACCTAATACACCCATGCATTTAGTTCCTAGAACTCTTCCCACAAAATGTAAAACTCTAATTGACATTTATGTACTTAGTCAACTATTTGCTGATTTTGATAAAACATGTAAGAAGAGAATTACACCAACGGGAATTACTGAAGGGGAAAAGGGATTTGAACAAACAAAACGGTGCTATCTTACTGAGGTCATTCCATTCTTTAAACTACTCAAAGAACATTTTGAGGGTATTCAAAAATCCCTAGATGCTGAGGTAAAAGAAATGAAAGAAGTGTTTAAAGCTATGGGAAACATGGGGAAACAAAATGCGATTGAACTTAAAAGTTGTGAGATTGAAAGAAAGAATATTCTCATCACCAATGAGAATTTGATTGCTAGATGTATTGCTCAAGATGTGTTCTATACTGCTACTGATTCCGCATTAACTGCTTTTCAATTTCATGATCTGTTGATTGCGTTTAATGTTGCCCAGAATCGTGTCATTGAGCTTGAAGCCGAGAATTCAAAATTGCATGAGAAAATCCAAAACGATTATCATGATAAAATGGTCAGGCATTTGTCTAAACTAGAGATTGATAATCTTAATTTGCAATTAAAATATCAACATCTAGAAGAAAGAAATAAAACTTCAAATGCAAAGACATCATTGGATGCTCCTGAGTTTGATGCATATTTTGAAATAAATAAACGAGATGAACGGATTCAAGCTCATATTAACACGATTCAAATATTGAAAACACAAATTGCTCAGTTGAAGTTAAATAAGAGTGATGTGATTGGCACCCATAAACCACCGTCTCTAGATTCTCCAAATTTTCAATTTCAAGAAATTTTCAATAAATTGCAACAGGAAAATGATTGTTTTCAAGCTGAAAATTCAAAAGTCAAACAGCATTACAAAGAGTTATATGATTCGATTAAGATCACGCGTGATAATAACAATGAAAAGATAGCTTCTTTGCTTAATGAGATCAAGAATTTAAAGACTCATGTGAAAGGGAAAATGCCAATTATCACTAGTGATAATGTTGTTCCAAAGGTTTCTGCTTGTAGTAAGTATGCAATTGATGTTGTGCCTATTCCGCTTCCCCTTAGGAACAATAGGTCTGCTCATCAAGTATATCTCACTCACCTTAAGGATAGCCTTGATACCCTTCGAGAGATCGTAGAAGATGATAGAATAGAAAAACCTCTTGATAGTGCAATTGCTGATGCATGCATCTTCACTAAACGGTCTCAGGAACTCCTTAAATTTGTCATTGGCACATGTCCTAAAATAGGTACCCAGCGAGATATATTTATTTCATCCTCCACGATGCCTAAGAACAAGCATGTAACCTTTGCGTTACCTTTGGAAACTTCAGATCCCAACACATCAAAACATGTTTAACAACCGGAAGTGAAAAAGACTAAGATTCCCATCAGTGATTCTACAGGAGTTAACAGTGACACTAAATCTAGCGAGTCAAAACCTAGGAGAAATATAAAGAATTATAGGTGATTTAACAATTTATATCCAAGGGAATTGCAAAGGAAATATGCAAGACCCGGTTCGTTGTCCCGACGAAGGATGAATGGAATTGTGATATCGGGATCGTGAAACGTGAAGTGAATGTGTAAAAGAGAGATATTTGGGGTTTTTAAACTAAGATAATGAAATTTAACTAAAAACTATTAATAATGCAAGAGAAATCCTAATCTAAGGCAAACAAATCATAAAACGCAAAATAAATCCTAAAAGTACGTTAAAAAACGTGACGTAACGAACCTAAACGTCAAAATATTAAAATACTAATCCTACGGGTGCAAATTAATTTTTCCTAAGTTCTAATTATCAAAAGAAAATTTTAGGAAAAAGAAATTTATTTTTTTGATATTTCTTTTAATTTTTATGAATTAAAAACTAAATTTAAGAAATTAAATGAAGAAAAATAGCAAAACGATTTGCAAAATTATGAAACTTTTCTGGAAATTACTTTAAAATAATAAGAAGCTAGGAAAAATAAAAGTTTAGAAAAAACAGTAACAAATAAGCTAAAATAAGCTGAAAACAGTTTATAAGCTAAAGGAGAAAAAGACGTTTAAGAAATAAATTGTGCACTAAAATTACCGAGAATAACTAGAGCATAATTGGTAAGGGCTTGGGTGTGTGAGTGAGGAGACCTGGGTTCGAGTCCCAGGACTGACTTTTTAGAAAATTTATTATTTTTTTTATTATTATTATTTTTTCTTTTTGGAACTTAACTATAAGAAGAAAATAAGTTATTTTTGCAAAAACAACTTTTTTGGAAACTGAAAAATAAGCTAGAATTGGCGGAGAAAATAATCAGTTTACTAAAAGCTTTTAAAAGGAAAGAAGAAATGAAACTACTATAAGAAATAAGCAAATGACAAGCTAAAAGGAATAAGCTACTACAAACAACTAACTTCTATTCCAAATTACTCAACTAAATAATCAAAAAGCAATAACAGATAAGCACTTAACTAAAACTCAATAAGCAAAAATCCAAAGTTGAAATCCAAAACTGATGCAGACACTAAAAAGCTTCTGAGGTGGTTTTGCAGCCCCTCAAAAGCTATCCAAAAGCTTTCCAAAAATTTCACTAAAATAAGCAATGATCAAACAAGCTACCAAGGAAGATCAGGACCAAAAATCAGCTTATTTGGGCTTATGATTATTAAATTAAAGTTCAATGAAGTGTGCTGTTTGGGACTAATTCAATGCTGATGCATCAGACTTTACTGATACAGCAGCCTAACTATTTTGCCCTTAAATCTTTCAAATCACAATAGAACTTAACCTATCTATGAGCATACACTAGAACCACTGAAATGAACCTATAAATGCCAAATACTAACAACAAAACAAGCTCAGCTTATAATTAGCTTATTAAGGCAGTTTTGGATCTCAAATTTCATTAATCAACACAAAACCTTGAAATGCCTCAAAACAGCTTACCACCTAACACTAACAGCTTAATTATCCTAACATAAGCTCAATCAAACTTCATCAAAGGGTCAATGCACAGTAACATGAGCTTTTGACCAAAAACTAGTTTAATGCCAAACACTCTTTAAAAAACTGATTTGAGAATTTAAACTACTAACCACTGATATAAGCCATGAAACTAATTACTACTGATATTCTAACTTAAGAAATACTTAATAAGCAACTTTCAATGATGATATAAGCACTTAATAAGCTATAAGCTACTTGACTGATTTTAAGCTATTTATGAAATTTTAGACCAAACTTAGATTAAACCTAACAGCTACTGAATGATAAGCACAATTAAGATCTATAATGCTACAAATACTCAAATAAGCAATATAAGACTAGAAATAAGCAATTCTACAGTAACACACTAAAAATTAGCATAAAATGAGCTTACAAATGGTGGTTATGGTGAAACAGATCTGATCCAACCCAAACAAATAACCAGGCTTATCCAATAAGCCAATAACAACCCAAATAAGCTCCTTCCAGATCAGCTTATTCTTCAGCTTATTGGAACAGTACTTGTTGACTATTGTTGACTTTTTTCACTTTTTGAGATAGAAACAAATTTAACCTTAACTAACACTCACAATAAGCTACAGAGCTTATATGAGCTTAACCTACCATAGAAATAGCTTATTGAAAGCTGAATTTGAGAATTGAGAACATATTTTGAGTTTTAAAGTTATTTTCTGATTTTTTTTGGATTTTCTTAGATTGAAAATAGAAATAATGAAACTGATGATAGAAGAGCTTAATCTAACTTATCTAATAGCTTAAGTAACAGTAAGCAAACTTAACAAACAACTTAAATGAAAAATTTAATGAATAAGTAAAACTAAAATTTCATTAACAAAGCTTGATTACACGATTTAAAACTTGAGATTACAATTCAAAAAACAAATTAACAGCATAACTCTAACTAAAAACTACTTATAAATCTGAGGAGGGGAGAAGCTCTATTTATAGCCGAAAGAGGAGGCTTCTAGGCTGCCATGTCATCGATCCACACCTCCGTTGTGCTTTCTTGAGATGATTTCAGCCCTTTGATCAAACTTGGACACCAATCCATCAATTCTAGCCCTTGGATCAAAGTTACACGCATCACCCACCAATCACAATGCACGATTTGCCCTGGGATTGCTGACATGTCAGGCTTCTTCTAGAATCGAGGGTGAAGTACGGATTTGCCCTTAATTGTGGTAAAACTTTGGACGGGTAATTAGGGTTCTTGAGGAACTGGGTAATTTGGGGAAAAGGATAAGGCGGGTAAGTTTTTTAATATTATTTGACTAGGAAGTAATTGTGGGGTTGACCGGGTTATTTGTGGGTAACGGGTCACGGGTTATTTAAGTGGGAAATGGGTTGGATAGTGGGCTGGTGGGTTTATTTAAGGTATTGGGTTGGTTTTATTTTTGGGATAGAAACTTGGATCCGGTTTTGGATTTTAAGGTAGGATTTTAGGAATAATATTGATAAGGACCAAAAGTGTAACTTTTGAAATTCAAGGGACCTTTCCTGCCAAACTTTATAAAATTATCCTAGGGCCATTCTTGTAATTCTTTGATTCTTCAAGGATCTTTGGTGACATTTTGAGTTTTTCTTTGATCTTTTGCTTCCCCGGCTTCGGCTTTCGACCATTTCCAAATCTCGTGCTCGTTTTCTCGGTTTTTGCTTGATTTTTGTCCATATTTCTAAATATCCGTACCTGCATATAAATAAACGCAAAAACACAAATATCTTTGGCATTTTGGTTAGTTTTTGGTCGTTTTGGTCTGATTTTGGTCAATAAAAGGTATGTGTTTAAGCACATACCAAAATCCCCCAGACTAAGTTATTGCAGTGTCCTCACGCAATGTTATAAAAACACGTTTTCGAAACCAAAAATTTCCAATCTCTTTTTACTAACTTTGAGAAGTAGCAAAATTTTCAAAAGAGATTAAGAAATCTTAAGTTCTAAAAACTCCCCAATTTCCCTTTTTATTCTATTTTTGTATTTTCTTATTTTCCATGTGACGATTTTGTTGACAATCATTATCTATTGATAACTTTTAGGGTCAACGAGTAGGAAACACGACTCATAAAGAAGTGACTATACGGATAAAATTCGTCGTCCCTGATTTTTCACGAGTCCCCAAACTAAGCTTAAAAACGAAATCATTGTCTATTTACAAGTTAGATGCCAATACTACTCATGGAAATTACTTGTGTAATTACCTCTTGCTCCCATTTTCCTAATTCGCCTCTATTTATTTATTTTTGGCGAGACATGAATTTCTTCATATTCTCGTTTCGATAATTTTTAATCCGATAAAGATACTAAATTAAGACGCAAAGTAGTTTTTAATCTTCTCTCGAGAACCGTTGCTTTGAAAATGAGGTCCACATCAAGGTTTTTATTTATATTTTGCATTTTTCTATTTTTCATTTATCACCATTTTTTTTCATTTTTCATCATTTTTTTTTATCACTAACTTTTCACTTGCATACCTTAAACGACGGAGCTTCACGGTTTAGTTCCAAGACCTTACACCTTCCGGCATAAAGGATCCAAGGGCTGTTACAACGGAGTGTTCTAAGACTCTAGACATTCCTGAAATGAGGATCCAAGGTGGTTAGACCAAGACCTCACACATTCCTGAACTAGAGGTCCAAGGGCCGGTGCAAGAGAGTAGCCAAGACCTAAACGCCTTCCGGAAATAAGGATCCAAGGCCCGATCTCGAATCCGTAGCTTAGAGCACTTAACTTATTATTATTAAACGTATTTATTAAGTAACCTTGATGTGTACCCAATTTTTAAAGCAAGGATTCTTTTAAGAAGACCAAGAACTAATCATCGGCAAAACCTAACATCTCTAATTATTCTTATAGGTATATATGGTGAAACAATTTTGTGGGAGCAAAAGGCCACAAGTAACTTCGATGAGCTCTAAAGATAACCAACTACTCCACGTTTAGCAATCTAACTTATAAACAACTCTATCATTTCTCGTTCTTCGCAAATTTAAAATCTTAAATAATAAGATCCGCGAATGCTTAGCCTTATAATCAAGCCATGCATATATAAAGTCGATACGGGAACTTGCAAACTCTTAAAAAGAATTCGCATTTTATAGCTCCTTGTGAAAAAGACTAGCACGAGCTTATAGATTATAAATGGTTAAGGGGACAAGCTAGGGCTCAACACGCCCAGTCAATTCAGAATTTTATTCCTACTCTCACCAGCGGAAAGTCAACAAAATGTCAAAATTTATTACATTTTTGCAAAAAATTTTAAAATTTTCTCATTTTTTTGGATTTTTTTTAATTTTTTGGAGGAAAAACGGGGTTGCATGAGTAAACGGCAAAAAATGCAAGGCAAAAATCAAATCGAAAGATTACCCCCCCCCCCCCAAGACTAAAATGAGACATTGTCCTTAATGTCTTAAAGGTAAGGGTTCTCCTACATAAATCTAAGGCCGTTTATTAATTATGCCAAAGATAAACGTTAAACGATAAGATTAAGGATATCGGATGAGCAACGAATGATGAAACTCGAGTGGAGAGAAGCAAAACCACGAGCACGAGAGTCTTCATTATTCGGGCAAATCCTGGACATATCACAAACAACCACGAAACACGAGATATGGAAGAGGCAGCCCTCCTCACTTTTATTAAGAAAATAGAAAGAAGATAGATGGATAAGCATGGGGTGCCTCCCACAAAGCGCTTTGTTTTTGTTAACCGAGTCACGTAGCTTGACTCGACCCCGAATTTAGTTGTCCTTGGGGGAGCAAGTGGAAGAGATAATCTCAATCGGACTTTCGTTCAAGATGTTTGGATAAACATTGAAGCACATGAAAGTTCCACTCCGATGAGATGCCCACGGCTTAAAAGAATGGGAGATGCCGGGGTCAAAGATGGTGTCTTCACTCCCGAAGGAGTGAATGAGAGGAGAAGTCACCGGATAGGGGAAGAAAGGGAGAAAGATCTTTATCACAAAGAAAATCCACTCTTCATCATTAAAGCTCTTGGGTTTATTAACAAAAACCTCGGGAGGGAGGGTCGGGATGATGTCATTGATAAGCAAATGCTCATGATAGAGTACATCTCCCCCCGGGTCAGGATCTTCCTCAAAATTAAAGTAATCGTACTCTGGAGGAGATATGATAGGAGCGAGTTCACCGGAGAACTCCTCATGAAGAGAATCAATCATTGGATGAAAATCTGTGAGCTCGGATTCCATCACGGACTCATCACTTTCCTCCATCTGACTATCAAATAGTGGGTTATCTGAAATGAAAGTAAAGTCAGATCCGAAATCAAATAGAGGATTGGTGATAGTTGTTTTGAATGTTTCGGAAACAAGCTCATCAAATACTTTTGAAGGATTGATTTCAACTTCCTTCGGAGGGAGAGAATGAGATGGTTCTTGGTTCAATAATTTCTCAATACAAAGAATATCTCCCTCCGGATCAAGATAAGAATCATCAATTTCTGGTGAAATTGAATCATCTTTGAGACAAGCATCGATCTCTTCCAAGGCAGGATCATTTCCCTCAATCGGAGTGAGGGAAGAGGAAGAGTCGGAAATGATAGGATCTGAAGACGGAGTGGGATTGCCACTCGGAGGTTTATCTGAAATTTCAAGAACTTCGAGGGCACACTCCTTGTTATAATCGTCTTCGACCCTATGTTTAGAATATAAAGCTCTGATAAGTTGCATCCGCTCCTCTGCTAATAATTCTTCCATGCTTCGTTTGTCTTCCTGCTTTTCGACGGGAGTGATAGCAACTGACGGACTCTCATAAACTCCCCACATAGAATCCTCATCATCGTCGTCATCGTAAACGAAAGTTTGACGATATTGGGAACTTACTCTAGCTGCTTGTTCTTCAGCTAGAAGTTCTCCATAAGTTTTCTGATGAGGATCTTCTTGGGGAAGTTTTTTAATCGAATCCTTAATTTCTTCGATTAAATTTAGAACATGAAGAATGCCTTGAGAAAGTTCTTGAGATGGTGTTTGAATCATTTGGTACTGTGGAGGTTGGTCATGATAAGAATAGTCATAATTGTTACAAGGACCACACTCATAGACAAGCGGGTTCCTCGTTTGACAATCAGAGCTATAGTGAGGACCTCCACAGTACTCACAACAATACGATTGATGTGACTGATTCGGTGAATTGTATGGATAATGGTCATAACCGAAGTTTTGATTACATGGAACTTGCTCATAGACAAACATGTTCCTTTTTTGACAATCAAAACCCGGGTGAGGACTACCTCCACAAGACTCACAAGAGTATGTCTCCATCTGATGTTGTGGGGGCTGGTTGAAAAAGTCGGTTGTTTCATGGTAAGAATAAGGATTTTGGTCATAGACAAACCCGTTTCCCGATTCCACCATGCTACAACCGGGACAATTCCCACCATTATTAGGACCCCCACACCATTCACAAGAATAATGATAAGATGAAGACATAAAGAAGAAGAATTAAATGAATAGAGGGATAAGGAGATAAGAATTAAACGAATAAGAGGATCAAGAAGAATATTTTTGGATTTTTAAATTTTAGAAACATTGAAAATCACAAAAGAAAAAGGAAAAATAATTTGGAGAAGAAAATCTTTTTGGGATTTTTATATTAAGAAAATATTTACAAATGAAAACGATAACTTCACGAGGAAGGGTCTTCAAAACACGAATCGAAAAACGAAATCACGAATTCACGTCAACCTTCCCCGGCAGCGACGCCAAAAATTGATTTAACAATTTATATCCAAGGGAATTGCAAAGGAAATATGCAAGACCCGGTTCGTTGTCCCGACGAAGGATGAATGGAATTGTGATATCGGGATCGTGAAACGTGAAGTGAATGTGTAAAAGAGAGATATTTGGGGTTTTTAAACTAAGATAATGAAATTTAACTAAAAACTATTAATAATGCTAGGGAAATCCTAATCTAAGGCAAACAAATCATAAAACGCAAAATAAATCCTAAAAGTACGTTTAAAAACGCAACGTAACGAACCTAAACGTCAAAATATTAAAATACAAATCCTACGGGTGCGAATTAATTTTTCCTAAGTTCTAATTATTAAAAGAAAATTTTAGGAAAAAGAAATTTATTTTTTTGATTTTTCTTTTAATTTTTATGAATTAAAAACTAAATTTAAGAAATTAAATGAAGAAAAATAGCAAAACGATTTGGAAAATTATGAAACTTTTCTAGAAATTACTTTAAAATAATAAGAAGCTAGGAAAAATAAAAGTTTAGAAAAAACAGTAACAAATAAGCTACAATAAGCTGAAAACAGTTTATAAGCTAAAGTAGAAAAAGAGGTTTAAGAAATAAATTGTGCACTAAAATTACCGAGCATAAATAGAGCATAATTGGTAAGGGCTTGGGTGTGTGAGTGAGGAGACCTGGGTTCGAGTCCCAGGACTGACTTTTTGGAAATTTTATTATTATTTTTTTTTATTATTTTTTTTCTTTTTGGAACTTAACTATAAGAAGAAAATAAGATATTTTTGCAAAAACAACTTTTTTGGAAACTGAAAAATAAGCTAGAATTGGCTGAGAAAACAATCAGTTTACTAAAAGCTTTTAAAAGGAAAGAAGAAATGAAACTGCTATAAGAAATAAGCTAATGACAAGCTAAAAGGAATAAGCTACTACAAACAACTAACTTCTATTCCAAATTACTCAACTGAATAATCAAAAAGCAATAACAGATAAGCACTTAACTAAAACTCAATAAGCAAAAATCCAAAGTTGAAATCCAAAACTGATGCAGACACTAAAAAGCTTCTGAGGTGGTTTTGCAGCCCCTCAAAAGCTATCCAAAAGCTTTCCAAAAATTTCACTAAAATAAGCAATGATCAAACAAGCTACCAAGGAAGATCAGGACCAAAAATCAGCTTATTTGGGCTTATGATTATCAAATTAAAGTTCAATGAAGTGTTCTGTTTGGGACTAATTCAATGCTGATGCATCAGACTTTACTGATACAGCAGCCTAACTATTTTGCCCTTAAATCTTTCAAATCACAATAGAACTTAACCTATCTATGAGCATACACTAGAACCACTGAAATGAACCTATAAATGCCAAATACTAACAACAAAACAAGCTCAGCTTATAATTAGCTTATTAAGGCAGTTTTGGATCTCAAATTTCACTAATCAACACAAAACCTTGAAATGTCTCAAAACAGCTTACCACCTAACACTAACAGCTTAATTATCCTAACATAAGCTCAATCAAACTTCATCAAAGGGTCAATGCAAAGTAACATGAGCTTTTGACCAAAAACTAGTTTAATGCCTAACACTCTTTAAAAAACTGATTTGAGAATTTAAACTACTAACCACTGATATAAGCCATGAAACTAATTACTACTGATATTCTAACTTAAGAAATACTTAATAAGCAACTTTCAATTATGATATAAGCACTTAATAAGCTATAAGCTACTTGACTGATTTTAAGCTATTTATGAAATTTTAGACCAAACTTAGATTAAACCTAACAGCTACTGAATGATAAGCACAATTAAGATCTATAATGCTACAAATACTCAAATAAGCAATATAAGACTAGAAATAAGCAATTCTACAGTAACACACTAAAAATTAGCATAAAATGAGCTTACAAATGTTGGTTATGGTGAAACATATCTGATCCAACCCAAACAAATAACCAGGCTTATCCAATAAGCCAATAACAACCCAAATAAGCTCCTTCCAGATCAGCTTATTCTTCAGCTTATTGGAACAGTACTTGTTGACTATTGTTGACTTTTTTCACTTTTTGAGATAGAAACAAATTTAACCTTAACTAACACTCACAATAAGCTACAGAGCTTATATGAGCTTAACCTACCATAGAAATAGCTTATTGAAAGCTGAATTTGAGAATTGAGAACATATTTTGAGTTTTTAAGTTATTTTTTGATTTTTTTTTTTTTTTGGATTTTCTTAGATTGAAAATAGAAATAATGAAACTAATGATAGAAGAGCTTAATCTAACTTATCTAATAGCTTAAGTAACAGTAAGCAAACTTAACAAACAACTTAAATGAAAAATTTAATGAATAAGTAAAACTAAAATTTCATTAACAAAGCTTGATTACACGATTTAAAACTTGAGATTATAATTCAAAAAACAAATTAATAGCGTAACTCTAACTAAAAACTACTTATAAATCTGAGGAGGGGAGAAGCACTATTTATAGCCAAAAGAGGAGGCTTCTAGGCTGCCATGTCATCGATCCACACCTCCATTGTGCTTTCTTGAGATGATTTCAGCCCTTTGATCAAACTTGGACACCAATCCATCAATTCTAGCCCTTGGATCAAAGTTCCACGCATCACCCACCAATCACAATGCACGATTTGCCCTGGGATTGCTGACATGTCAGGCTTCTTCTAGAATCGAGGGTTAAGTACGGATTTGCCCTTAATTGTGGTAAAACTTTGGACGGGTAATTAGGGTTCTTGAGGAACTGGGTCATTTGGGGAAAGGGATAAGGCGGGTAAGTTTTTTAATATTATTTGACTAGGAAGTAATTGTGGGGTTGACCGGGTTATTTGTGGGTAATGGGTCACGGGTTATTTAAGTGGGAAATGGGTTGGATAGTGGGCTGGTGGGTTTATTTAAGGTATTGGTTTAGTTTTATTTTTGGGATAGAAACTTGGATCCGGTTTTGGATTTTAAGGTAGGATTTTAGGAATAATATTGATAAGGACCAAAAGTGTAACTTCTGAAATTCAAGGGACCTTTCCTGCCAAACTTTATAAAATTATCCAAGGGTCATTCTTGTAATTCTTTGATTCTTCAAGGATCTTTGGTGACATTTTGAGTTTTTCTTTGATCTTTTGCTTCCCCGGCTTCGGCTTTCGACCATTTCCAAATCTCGTGCTTGTTTTCTCGGTTTTTGCTTGATTTTTGTCCATATTTCTAAATATCCGTACCTGCATATAAACAAACACAAAAACACAAATATCTTTGATATTTTGGTTAGTTTTTGGTCGTTTTGGTCTGATTTTGGTCAATAAAAGGTATGTGTTTAAGCACATGCCAATAGGACTTCACCAGCTAAAAGTGTTCCTAAGAAGAAAGTAGAAGACCACATGAGGAACAATAAGTCAGATTTGAAAAAAAAAAGGAATCATAATTCAACTCCTAATTCACTTTGTAAAACATGTAATGATTGTTTAATTTCGGGTAATCATGATAAATGTGTTGAGAAATTTTCGAAGTCGTCCAACAAACCCCCAATTAAGAAAGTTTAGAGAGCAAGACGAATTAAGCAATCTTGGAAACCTATAGGGAAAATGTTTGCCAATGTGGGCTTTCATTGGAAGCCCACGGGCCGAATATTCACACTAGGTGAACATTGCCCTTTAACGAGGATTACCATGCCTAGAGTAGTGCCTGTTAAGGAATGGAACCAACTGGTAGAGTTATCCCTTTAGATACACAATGCCCTTTAACTAGGTTGGTATGTGTTAAATTACACATACCTTTTACCTAATAAAACGGACCAAATAGACCAAAAACTAACAAAATATGCCAAATATATTTTGTTTTTATTTATGCATGTGCAGGAACAGATATTTTGAAAAACGACAAAAATCACGAGAAACGACAAAAACGGGCACGAGATTTGGAAAGAGTTCAAAAAGCCGAGACCGGGGAAGCAATTTTCAAAAGAGGATCATATTTGAGTTCAAAAGGACAAATTCTACCTTGGAAAATCATTATGTGCCAAGATTGACCCTTGGAATAACTTTCCAGATTTGGCAGAAATGGTCCCTCAAAGTTAAAACTAATTCAAAGTTAATCCTAAACTAATCAATCCTAAAACTAAACCTAATCCAAATCCTACACCCAGCCCAACCTACACCAAGCCCAATCCTTTTAAACATAAAACCCAGCCCACTCCCTTATCAATAAAATACGGGGTCAAAAATCAACAAGTCAACCCCTTCTCCTTTTTACCGCCAATACCCAGACACCATGTCCCCCCTAGCTTTACCCAGACAACCATGTCCCCTCTGATCATCTCTGCTCCAGCCACCTTCCCCCCCCCCCAATGCGCTACATCTTCACAAAGTCAACCCATTTCCACGCTGGAAATCCACCCAGCCATTTTTGCGCCAAAATCCAATTTGACGGCTTAGATTGATTCGAAGTAATCCAAGGGATGAGAATGATCAAGGAAGCTAAGAGAAGCTTTTTGAAGGATATAAAACACCTCCTCACACACAGAGAAAAAAGTTAGTTAGATTTTAGTTAGTTAGGAGTAGTGTAATGTAGTCATAAAAGTTAAATTTAGATAAGTTTTGTAGTTCGGCTTCATTCCATATTGTTGTAAGTTTATATTCAGTCTCAGTTTAATTTCCAAAGCTTTGTACTATTTTAGTGATAATTCAAGTTAAATTTCAACTCAGTAATTTAAATTAATTGTTGTTTACATTCTAATAGCCCTCTGTTCTGTTTAAATTAGCTTATATAAGCTCTTTTCAGCTTATTGTGAGTTCCTGTTCTGAGTATTCAGTTTCAAATTCTAAAAGTTAAAAAGTCAACGCTTTAGTCAAACTGCTTATTAGCCTATTGCCAGTACTTATTTGTCCCTTGTGTGCTTAATTTTGCTCATTTTAAGTCCCTATTCTAGTTTATTGCTCAAACTCAGCCTTTAGATCATTGAAATTCAGTTTTGTTTTTAAAAGTTATAAAAACCCAAAAAAATAAAAATAAATAGCATAATTTAGGATTAGCTTATCTAGTGTTTTTTAATAGCTTAAATTAAATTAGTTTAAAATTTCATATCGGTAGTATTAAGGACTGTTTGGCGTTAGTGTCAAAACGGGTTAAATTGAGGTGTACTATTCATGTGCCTATTGGGTAACTTCAATCTGTCCTAACTCGGCTTATTTGAGTTGTTGGTGGGAGCTTTTTAGCTGTATTAAAGGGTTTTGATGTTTGAATTGGCTGACATAGATTCTAGGATAGGTGATGTTCTAATAAGCTTACTATAGGAATAAGCTCCTTTGGTGCTTAACTGTGGTATGTCCAAGTTCATTATAGCTCCCATAGTGTATTTGCAAGAGCTGAGTTCACATCATTAGGTTTTGAATGAATTGTGGCCAAAATCAGTACAATCCTGTCACAGAACACCATTTCAATTGCAGCCTGCAATGTCTTTCAAAAGGTCAATTCATAGCTTAATTTTGATATAATAATTCTGAAGTTCATTTCGCAAGTAAATTAGATGATAATGAATGTTGTTTTCAAATTGTTAGCTCTTGTATTAGCTTATTGGTTAGCTTTTTAGTAGTTTAAATAGTGGCAGTTTAGCTTTATTTTACTTGGTTCTTCAACCTATTTGTCCTAACTGGCCCCTTTTCCTAGCTTATTTTCTGCTTCTTTGCTTGAGCTTCTATTCTGATTTTTGCTTTCTTTAGTAGCTTATAGTACTAGCTAGAGGGTTCTGAGCTTAATAGGGATTCTAGATCTTATTTAATTACCTTATTTTGGTCTGCAAATCTGCCTCAGTGGGCTGTGCTACCCTGCACTACTCAGCAGCCTATAGCTTCTTTGTTCTCAGTGCTTTTTAGCTTATATTTGTAGCTTATTTCATTTCCCTTGTCCTACTTTAGAGTATTATTAGTCCTTTTAGCTTATTTAGTGTAATTTGGCTTTTATTGATTTTTAATTCAGTTTGGAAGTAGCTTACTAGATAGTCTGCTAATTTACTCTTTCTCATTTCCCTTATTTTTGCCCACGGTTGTAATTTCTTTGGCTTATTCTTAGCTTCTTCTCAGTTTTCTAAAATTGTTGTTTTATAAATGTTGTTTATTTATTAATGCTTATCAAGTGTTTTTTTTTTAAAAAAGAAAAAAAAAATATAGTTTAGCAAAAAGCCAGGTACCAGGTTCGAACCTGGGATCTCTTGCCTAGCCAAGCCTCACAACACACTCCCAACCCCATCTGCCCTTGGGACTTGCCCTGGTACAACTCTACACTATTAATTACTTAACCCAATTTCAGTTCCTTTAGCTTAGTTTCCATTTTCAGCTTATTACAGCTTATCCAAATAAGCTGGCACCAAGCTTTTATTTTTCCTAGGATTAGAATAACGTTTAAGACTTTCCTGTATTTTTTTCATAATTTTCCATTGCCATTTAGTATTTTTAATTCATTTTTCTTTTAAATTTAGTTTTTAATTCATAGAAAATTAAATTTTAATCAGAAAAATATAATTCTTTTTTTTAAAATTTTCTTTTATTATTTAGAACTTAGGAAAATAGTTTTACATTCCTGGGGTTAATATTACTTAGATTTCACGTTTTAGGCTCGGGATTAGCCGGGAATTCGCGTTTTCAGTTTTCCTTTACGTTTTTAGCTACATGTGCTTTAGATAATCATTTCCCTTTCTTATTACATGGTTTTTAATTTGTGTTCATATATTTTAGCTTAAAAATCCAAAATCTCACTTATTTCAGTATTCACGACACGTTTCACGAACTCGAATTCACAAAATTCCATTCACTCCTTCGTTGGGAAAACGACTCGAGTTTACATATTTCCTTTGTAAATCCTTGGAGATATTTATGCATTGATTCAAGCGGATCATAGGTCCATTGCATCTACTAGCGTTGCCCCTGTTGTTAAAACCAAGGCACCTATGGTTTCAGCAGCTCTAGAGATTGTTTGCACTAACCAACTGGAACCCAACTTAAATTGGGGATCCGACACTCCAAACTCTCTTCTTTCGTCTGTTTTCAAATGCAGGTCGTACAGATCGTCCTTTGACATTTGGACTCAGGCTGCTCACAACATATGAGGGGAAACGACAAATGACGTTTGAACACATCAGTTCAAGCCTCGTTCTTCATTGAAATATGACGTTTGAACACATTAGTTCAAGCCTCGTTCTTCAACGACAATGATGTTTGAACACATCAGTTCAAGCCTCGTTCTTCAGCGAAATATGACGTTTGAACACATCAGTTCAAGCCTCGTTCTTCAACGATAATGACGTTTGAACACATCAGTTCAAGCCTCGTTCTTCAACGACAAATGACGTTTGAACACTGCAGTTCAAGCCTCGGGCCTCAATGTCAAAATAATGGCATCTGCAGACAACACTTCGGGCCCCGTTCCTCAAAGAAAAGAAATGTGTACGCTTAAGTGCGCTTTATCTTCGGAAGAATAGAAATTTTCTTGTTTATGACCACTTTCATCAACAAGCTTCATGCTCTTCCCATGCTCATTCAGTCATCAAGTGGATCAACGTACATTGGAGTATATTCTTATTCACTTGTTTTATCAAAAATGGCAACCTCATATGCAATTTCTGAGGGGAGAGAGTGTGAATAAACTAAATGACAGTTGGCAGTCATCAAGTGGATCTACTTACCGTTGATTGTATTCTTATTCACACGTTCAATCAAAAATGGCAGTTGGCAGTCATATGCAATTTTTGAGGGGGAGAAGTGCGAATAAACTACATGTTGATTGATGTTTGAGAAATGGTCATACGACTCCTGTGCACAACAAGTGCCTCCTTCAACACCAAATGTTCCACTAACAATGGATGACTGGGATTTATTGGTTCAACCGATGTTTGATGAATACTTCCAACCTCCAACGAATGTTGATCATCCAGTTCCTGAAGCTCCTGCTCCGGTTCCCGCTGACTCAACTGGTTCACCTTCTTCAATTTCCATTGATCAAGATGCACCATCTAGAAGTACAACTCAGACTACTCTAGAAACCCAATCTCCAGTTATTCCTCAAGGTGTTGATAATGACTCTCAAGATATTAAAGTTGCACACATGAATAATGATCCGTTCTTTGGCATTCCTTTCCCAGAACCAGGTTCTGAAGAGTCTCCTTCATCACGGATTGTTGTTCCTTCCAATGTGCACTATGTAAATCAACCACAAGAACATAAAGGAAAATGTCGGCTAAAACGTCAAAACGGATAAGAATTTGGACATAGAATGTCAAGTGATCACGGAGTTTATTTGGCATCCCTTATTTGAGATTGAAGTGGGTTTCACGAAGGCTTCTACTTATCTCATCATCGAGAATTCATCTATCGATTGATGACTTGCTTGAACTTGTAAAGTCTATGATTGGGACTTGGATTATCTAGTTATACCCGATGTAAGGAGTTACATTGTAGTACTCACAGGTTATAGCTAACACTTCAAGGAGTTACATTCTAGTGCTCAGTGTCACACGCAGATGCAGATTTGGATAGTCTCAAAAGGTGTTGTACTTTTTTGGATCGTAGTTGAGTGTATAAGGGTACTTAGAGGTTTTCTTCTACATCGTTCTTCAATCATTAATAGTGCAAACTTAAGTAACAAATTTGGGGAGTTCTTCTTCATTGTCAAGTTTGGTATATCGGGTTTACTTCACCGAGTGGTCACAGCAATAGCCGTCAGAACATAAGGGTTGGTAATGATAGTCAGAGAGAGTTTCTGTAACAGTTGATTCTCACAGGATACATTTGAGCCATTTTTGTTCTTCTCACAAGATTTCAAGTATATGTGCGTAAAATGTGTTGCTGTTTCTGAGGTATCAAAACCAGCAAGGGGGAAAGAGACATACATCTGAATGCACAACGAGTACACATGATGAAATTTATACTTCTTCTGAATTGAAGTTATTCCGGGAAGACAAATGTCATAACCGCAGAGAAAATCAGTGTTTTAACTCGTGCCTTCTGGTGTATTATTCCAACTACGTGGGGGAAGAGATGTAAGAAACAGTTTCTGATGATAAAAGAGGTACACAATGGTATGATGATTTCTCTAGTTAGTCTGTATCATTTCGACTACATACGGGATAACTTGCCTACACTCGGGACTTAGTTGACTTTGGTGTAGCAATTCTCATCTGCAATTTCCTGAAGGGAGAAAAGTGCATTTCCGAGTCTTAATTGATTTTGATGTTACGATTTCGACTTCATTTATGGGATTGAGTGTGTACTTCAAGTTTTTGAGCTTCATACAATGAGACTGATTGCATCACTTCAACTACTTGGGGAAAGTGGTCTTTGGATACTTTTGGTATGTATTATTTCATACTTCAGCGGGAAGAAATATGAGAAGAATTACTCAAGCGTGAGATGATACGTTGCTGATCTATTTGATGATCCCCCGAACGAATAATCACGATGATTATTCTTAAAAGGAGTAGGAATATTTGATGTGGTTTGCTACGGATTCCGCTGTGAACTTAACTAATGTAAGCTTGAAAGAGAGCTTTGAAACTGCTCAAAAAGAAGATTGTCGGTTTGGGGGGAAGCTATCAAAGCTTCACATTGAGAAGGCTCAAGTTCAGACGATAATTCAGGAGCCTCGAAAGCTTTGGTGGTGAAAGTTTAAGAGATGTTGACTACAGACTTCTACAACGTACATAACGATATCCTTATTTCGGTATTCACGTCAACATCTTCTTAAATTGAATATTATATTTTGTACATATCTTAAACCAAAATGTAATTAGAAAAGTATAAAACCAACAAAAACCATAAAAATCAGAAAAAATTGAAAATACCAAAAAATAGTTTTTCAAGGCATGTCTTCTGGTATCGATAACATTTACGGTCCTAGAAATGTCATTCAATAATGACACGAGTCTTTAAATGAAGTTCGAGCAGAAGTTCAAAAAGTTTTCAAAACATGCCTAAAAGGTTTGCTATTATTTCAGATACGCAACCCGTTCTTCATAATAAGGAAAGAACGTCGCCAAAAAGACGGTTGTTCCTGTCAACGGGTGATTAATTTCTCCCGGGCGTGGATTACTTTACATTCATGCACCCTCGACTTGATGTACGTTTCAGTGCATCATTTCTCGTATAAGAAGAGAAGTCTTCTTTACATCGCAAATACTTTTCCATCTATGATTCTTCAGGAAAGTATTTGTGCTAAACTTTGTGGTACCATGAATTTTTTTGGAAATCAATCAGACTTGAAGTTTTTCATAAAATTTGTCACTCAATCAATGACTACAACTCTTTAAATAGAAAATGGTCATCGATTGAGGGGGAGAGTGATTTCAAAATTTTATGTCATCAAAACACGCCACTTTGTACATAATAAGCAAGTGAATAAAATTTGTTGTTATGTGTCAGTGTATGAGTTTCATTCAAATATCTTTCAAACATATCATATCTGACACTAACATTCTCCCTCATTGATTGAGGGGGAGCATAATAATGTTCCATTATCAGAATACATTGAATCAGACCACATTGTCTCCCAAATTTTCTAATTTATTTAAATCAATTGAGATCCCAAATCTCAAAAGGTTTGAAATTTTTGATCGGGGGAGAGAATGTGATTTAAATATGAAAATCTGATAAAAATGTGATCTTTTGGACTCAAGTGTAGGCTCTCTCATATGTGCTAAACTCTTTCGTATATCGATGTACATATTGAGGGGGAGCGAATGGTTTATGATGGCAATTGTGGAAGAATACCAAAGACCGGCCATTTTTAGTTACTGCACTTGAGTTATAAGGATTGTGAGGTTAGGTATAAGTTCCCATGATCCAGCCAGAACTGGAGGGATCTTCCTAGGGACAATCCTCTTGATAGAATAGAAGTCAATAGGAACGATTAAAAAAGGAGAAAAGTGAAAATAAGGGAAGAGTGCCAACTGAGATGGAGCTAGTACTGGAACAAACCCAACAAGGTACTAGTGATGAAGTCTCGGTAAGTGCTGAAAGGGTTGAAGAATAAAAAAGAAATGTAAAGATAAAGGGTGAAAAGAAAGAAGCCCTCCTTACACTTTAGGCAGAAACCGGGTCAACACATATGCTGTCAGAATCACTTAGTTGATTGCTGACATTGAAGACAAGTATCATGGACCCAGTGATACGCTGCACAACCCTCCCTAGCCACTCAAGGTCCCTCAAAGGATTCTTGTTTTAGTTGTCACGGAGATCAATACATTACTATCATCTCTCTCACTCCGAGTTAGACGATATTGAAAAGGTGGCAATTCTCTCCAGCCTCCGATCACCAAATCAAAACGCACTATTGAGTCTAGAGCCAAGAGATCATCAATAAATCTCATTAGGACACACTTCAAATGTGCTTGCTGTTTCATACACCGTGAAAAGCAAGAAATATATACATTAAGAGTCCTACGCATTATCCTTGTGGTATTGCCAGAACATCCGAGTGATACGTAAAGTATTAACAATGAAGATGGAAATCCTTCTAGAGCCAACATCAAACAAACTCTTGGTGGGTGACATGTGAGATCCTTCATGGATCAAACTTGTGACAACTGGAAAGAAACGATGGGGCGATTCGCATTTGAATCAAACTTGTTCCTGGAAATGAATTGACGGATACTTTTGAAAAACCTTTCGATGTGCTCAAAGATTGTTTTCGAGCACATTGACTGCGCATAAATTTTCAAACAAAAGTATTAGTGATTGAATCTTGATGTTGTCTATAAAACTTTCATCGTATTCCAAAACCTCTTTATTCAGTAATACGCGAATGTTATTTTCAAATCAATTTCTCATTAATCAGTGAATCATAATTCACTGGTTCACTCACTCCGTGCTTTGTCTACTTTGAGATGCTCCGGTTTGAGAACGGCTAGTGTAGCTGCGAAACCCTGTCAAGGAGATTCTTCAGAATTCTACCTGATCACAGGCAGTATTTATACTGATTAACGGGGAACCGTGGTTCTTGCAACCCTATTCAACGAAAGTGAACAAAGACACTTTCGTTTGTTTATTGCTAACTGTTGTTTGCAGGAACTCCCGACGATTGCAGCTGATGGCCAATTAGATGTCAATTCATAACCTCATGCTCACACTTCACACTCACGTTCAAAGAAATCATGATAGCAGAATGACCTACAACAATGCTTCCGCAACTTTGATGCTAAATTTCATGATCCAGAAAAGTGTGAGCATGACGGTCCAATGGTCACTACATCACATGGAGGCGATACTACTAAGGATGATTTGGAGATTTACTGTGGCTGATGATCTCAAAGCAAGCTCAAAGATCACACAAGCCAAAGGAACATTAATCGCAAGATCATTGCTTGAAGTACAAAGATTAAAGACCTTGAAGAATCAAAGACTACGAGCTAGGAAATTAAATTCATGTAATTGAATGCTAGAATTCAAATTGTAATTTCCGGGTGACCTCCCTTAGGGGGAGATTGTTAGGAATATAAATATTCATATGAAAGACTCGGTCACCCCGAGTACTCATTAGCATTAATTAGCTCGCAGGCTTAATAGTTTAGTTTAGATATCGTATCATCCATGGAGTCGGGTCGGGTCTTTACCCGCTGTAAACCCGCTCCATAGCCCACATGGGGCGTTTATGTTATTTGTATAAATACCCTCTTCCCACCAAGGGAGAGGGTTGGAGCTTCTAATCATACAACAATTTTCTCTTTCACTTTCTCTCACTAGAACTCCCATCCTCTCTCTTTCTCTCTAAGATTCGGCCAAACCACAAAGATTAGAGTGTGTTATGATATCTAGTATTGTACAAATATCCACTAAACGTGTTTTCTATATTTTCAAGTGTTTTGTGAAGATAAATTTCCCTTCCAAATTTTTACAAAACTAGAGATACAAAAAAGGAGAATTTTTTCTCCAACTAAACGCACCCCAAGAATCTCATTTAAGATGTCATCTAAAAAAGCATTGAATAATTAAAAAACTTTTCACCAACTTCATTTTTTCAACTAAATAAACTTGATCTTGGGACAAGAAAGAAAGTAATATTCTTTTGATTCTATATCTGATCCACAAAAAAGAGAAGTAAGATAAGTCTAAGTGGAAAAGACTAGGATGCGACAAATTTTCTCTAGTTGGGAGGCAATCTAAGACAACCCTCCAAGCACATACATTAACTTTTGCCAGGAACCCATGAGTTCCGAACAAAATTAGGAGGGTTAACAAAGGTAGTGGGAAAGACTAGGACGCGACAAATTTTATCTAGTTGGGAGGTGATCCAAGGCGACCCTCAAAGCGCATACATTAACTTTTGCGAGGAACCCATAAGTTCCGAACAAAATTAGGAGGGTTAACAAAGTTTTCCAACATCTTTTTTTGGTTAAGGGAACATAAAGATCTAACAAAAAAATTACATAAATTTTCGATGCTCTATACCCATTCATCCTCCATAGAAGCATCAAAACGAGACCATCGATAAGGTTAAGAATGGGGTAATATCGCCCAAAGATTGCCATGTGGCTGCCTGCACCAGACCCAATTAGCAGCCCAAGCCTCGTTAGAGAAAGCCCATCACTCAACCACTGAACAAGTCTTGAAGTGCACTAAAGCGAAAATGCGAGGATATCTTAAAGGGCCACAACCTTTAATCCAATTATCAAGGCAAAAAAGAGTAATTGTACAACAAATTTTTCTCATCATAATCTCGTTGAGATCAATACCAAAAAGATTCAGATTTGAGGAGCATTTGACAACTGAAACCCAAACTCCATATTTAGCAGAAGACATATCACTTACATCAAAACCTCCTTTCGAGCGGTGAATTCTGAGATAACTTTGCACCAAAGAGCATTAGAATCATTGAAAAAATCTCCATTTTCATTTTGCGCGAACCCCCATGTTTTTTGCTACACAAGTATTAGATACATAGTTGGCTTCAAATGTTTTTTATGTAGTTCTAATAGTGATCTTATGTTAACGATGGTATCAGTAAACACACATCAAACTTATGTACATTGTTTTCGATGAATTCGTGGAATTATTATACTTAAAAATTCATAGTTTCTTCCGTGAAAACTATCCATATATATATATATATATATATATATATATATATATATATATATATATATATATATATATATATATTATATATATATATATATATATATATATATATTATATATAACAGGATGCGTATGACGTCATCAAATGCAGGATTGATGAATAAGCGCTGGATTGATGAGTAATCATGCTCTTATTCCACCTAAGCATGCCATGTCAGCAAAGTTTGACCACATTAATTCGACAGTTGACTTTTAAATCCGAATTTTTAAAAAATAGACACTAATAGGATTCGAACTTGAGTTGTTTATAAGGTTTACATGTATTGATTACCACTAGACCAACACATTTTTTTGATTCTATCTTGCAAACCCAAATCTATAAACCTATGATATGAGATAATTATTAGGATCCCTATAAGTTAGGCAACCCTAATCAAAACATATACGTAAAAAAAACCACACCTCATTCATAATATATTTTTTCTCAAAAACCCTACTGTCCCTTTTCCTCACAATCTCCTCTAATGATCAGTTTATGGTTTTTTTGTGTTTTCTTCATCACAGGTTTGCAAGTAAACATTGATGTTCAAGGGTTTTTCCTATGTTGTTTATAATATTTGTCCATTCATTATGGGGAGTATTTTTTCCTCAAAACCATAATATAACTTATTCATCTCATTATCACACACACAATATTCTTTTTTTTCTTATCTGATTTCATGTGCAGGTTAATATCAATGATGAGCTATATAATATTTATAATAACTTTTGCTCCTCTCAAAAATTGCTCTGTACCTAAATCAATTTCATTGGTGACCAGCTGACCTTATTTTCCATTTTATCAATTCCACTTAAATCCAGGTAATAAAATATTCTACTCAAGCCATTGGTGTTTGTTTTATCTTTTTCCATTCTCTGATGTTCGGTGGAGGTCTCAGAATAGAATCGTGATGCTATTTGGTTTTGGATCTGGCAAGCGTGGTCAGCTAGGAATATCAAACGAGAAAGTCAAATCTATAAATCCTCCGCAGTGTGTTTGTCGATTAAATGAGGTCAATGTTAGTAGTATCATTGCAAATGGCGATCATAGTGCAGCATTATATGGTGAGTGAGTAGGTTTGTAAAATTTTGCCATTCTTAAAAAGTTTGTATTTGAGTTTTTGTCCTTTAAATGTTGGTATCTTAACCTTAAGGCTATGTTTATATTTCAGCAAGTTGATAGAGAAATCGTGTTGAAATTTTCTGCCATATAAATCTATAATGAATGTGTTAGAGACCTTCTTAGCGCATATGGTACTCCACTTAGAATGAGGGATTGTGAATTGGGGGTTCTTGGATTTGGAGTATTGTTGATCCGAATAATGTCGGATGCTTGATATATGTTGCCTTTCTATTGCTTGATAAAAGTGTTTAAAAGATTAGATTAGATAAGGCAAAGTGAAATAGTCTAATTTTGTATGTTCATTATTGAAACAATTATCCTAATAAAATAATCAATGAACGAATATATACCACCAGTACTAACCTTCAATGGCAGTACTAATTCGAGATCGTAGCAGTACGAATGTAAAAGACAAACTGGCAACATCCCAGCAATACAAAGTGTTCATTTGTATTTTTTTAAGCATTAGCTCTAATATCATTCGTGGGTGATATGGGTCGGGTTGGATAGCGAGTTAAAAATATATAAACTTCTATAAATAATTCGTGTGCCCGATTTGATACTTGAATAAGAGTGTACTCTTTAATGGCCGCGGCTTGATAACAGGTCATGATACTATATAAATAGTTTGTAGAAGGGTACAACAATTTTGCTGTATTAACAATAGTGTATCTATTTAGGCAACTTTCAACCAATTTTTGGTAATTTAGTATGGAGTTGAGGGTCAGTGTGTGCTTTATGATGATGATAGCAGTTGTATTAGTGAGTTGAACAGGTCGATTGAAGATGAGGGATGTGAACCCGAGTGCACGAATGGGACTTATTAGAAATGGTGGAAATATGATATGTAGATAGAAGTCTGTGAATTTGGACAGAATAATGTTAATTTTTTGAATGAAATAGTTAAAAATATATATATTTTTAATAGTAACTGGAGTTTAAGATTGTTTGTGAATTGGTTTTTACAGAAGTGGAGCAAGTGAAAGCAAAAGGAGAAGGTGAACAGCATGGTTTCGTTCGATAAGGCCACCTATGACAAGCTTCTTTCTGAAGTTCCAGAGTTTAAGCTCATAAGTACGAGGATCTGCTCATCAAATGCATTACAGGTAACTTATTTTATTCTTAATTTAGCTTTTTTTTTCTTTTGTATTCATTCACTCGAAGGTGCTCAGTTCTATTAATCCGGTGATATATTGAAATTCAGGAGCACGATGTCTTGCAACTTTACTCTGAAAGGTTATATGAGCTTGGAATTGTAAAATTTGACTTCTAAATGTACCCCGAAACACCGGGAATCTGGACCAAAGAGCATGTCCAAGTATGTGAGACGGTCATGAATGTAGTCCACGAGAAGGGTGGTATATTTTTTTGTCAGAATGGTGGTATATTCTTTTGCCAGATTTGGCGGGTAGGTAGTGTCTCAAACTATGGACCTGTAATGGTGCACAAGCACAAAGGACTACATGGACTAACATCGAGGCTCCATGGCTTAACATCGGCTGGAAAAGAGTACATAGGTCTCATGAAAAGGGACATTTGAACAACAAACAGTGTACTTTACTAAGGGCTATCTAGAAAAGGAAGAACACGTTTTCATTTTTTTCGTTATCGTTGATATGCAATGTTTTATGGTTGTTCTATATGTCACCAACTTAATTTTTAAATCTTTCTGATGGATATCTGATATGTGAGGTCTTTTATAAAAATTTTATTAAAATTTTGGCTTTGGGTTTTGAGTTTGATATTGTATTGCAGCAACATCCTGATACTTAAATATGTACTGCAAGTGCCTCTTCTCTTGGAGACAAGAAGTTATGTTGGCAAGTGCTCTTAACCAATGATGAATCCTAGAAAGAGGTTATGTTGTCAAGTACTTTGAGGTGATATTGGTTGATTCAGCCTTGCTGCAATCCGTAGTGACCCAAGGATGGTCCCTGGACCTGTAATGGTGCACAAGCACAAAGGACTCCATGGACTAACATCGAGACTCCATGGCTTAACATCGGCTGGAAAGAGGTACATAGGTCTCATGAAAAGGGACATTTGAACAACAAACAACTTACTTTACTAAGGGCTATCTAAAAAAGGAAGAACACGTTTTCGTTTTTTTCGTTATCGTTGATATGCAATGTTTTATGGTTGTTCTATATGTCACCAACTTAATTTTTAAATCTTTCTGATGGATATCTGATACGTGAGGTCTTTTATAAAAATTTTATTAAAATTTAACAGTACAAAATACAAAATGTACATGTGGATACATGTGGATACCTACGATCCACATATACCTACGATCCAGGTTTTCTTTAGGAGCAGAGAGCTTTAAGATGAAAATGATGGACGCCGCACATCTTGGGGCAGCTCGACAAGCTCCGGTCTTGGTACCATTATTTATTTATCCATCTTACCCGTTTGCTTAAACTGTGATTTAACTGTTGATTTATTTTGATTTTTGCTTAGACTTTTGATACATCATTCTTTGATGAGAAAAAAGTGGACCCAAAAACAGTAGCTTCAATAATCTTGGGTGGAGGTGCAGGGACTAGACTGTTTCCTCTTACCGGCAAAAGAGCTAAACCAGCTGTAAGTCATTTCTTTCTAAATTTACAACTGTTTGGATATGTATCTGAGCTGATTTTTGTGATTTGAAGTGTCACTCATCATGTTTGGTAAAAGGTGATTATGCAATGATAACAAAAACTTTTAAGTTTTAACTGTCACTGAATCTGTGGGGGTGTTTGGTATTGTGTTTTAAAGTGATGAAGGCAGTCGGTATCTACTGCTTAGGTACACTGAAAGGGATTCTTACATGTAAATCGTTAAGTAATTAAATTTTTTCCCAGCATTCAAACACTTGATTCTCGAATTATCACAATTTTGTATATAGAATAAGTAAATCCAACCCCTGCAGCCCGTTTTGTTACAACTTAATTATGTATTCTGTGATACATAATCACTTTCAAAACACAATGCCAAACGCCCGCTAATATGGAGATTATGGTTTATATAAGTATTCTACTGACTGAAATGGTGGAATAACGTGGGGATGTTGCGCAGGTTCCAATTGGTGGATGTTACAGACTAATAAATGTTCCAATGAGTAATTGCATTAACAGTGGGATAAGGAAGATCTTCATCTTGACACAATTTAATTCATTTTCACTGAATCGTCATTTGGCCCGAACTTATAACTTTGAAATGGCATGAGTTTTGGTGATGGATTTGTAGAGGTATTATGTACTTTCCATCTTTACCTATGTGTATGTCTTAATTAAGTGCCGAGTTATCAAATGTTTTTACTTGGTTTTTTTGAGAAAATACTAATGCTATGAGCCACCATTTGTTGGTTTCGGTAGGGGATCAGCGTTTTCCTAATCTAGAATCATGTTAGATTTATTCCCATAAACTTCTATTTAATGAATGATTCCGTGGTTCAGGTTCTGGCTGCCACTCAAACACCAGGAGAGGCAGGAAAGAAGTGGTTTCAAGGAACAGCAGACGCCGTTCGCCAATTTATATGGTTATTTGAGGTCATCACTCACCACATGTTTCTTGAAAGTTTTACATATTTATTTTTATCATAATGTTTTTAGCCAATCAGTTCTCTATATGATTTACTGTAGGATTCTAAGAACAAAAATGTTGAGAACGTAGTAATACTATCGGGCGACCATTTATACCGAATGGACTATATGGACTTTGTTCAGAAACATGTTGACACAAATGCTGATATAACAGTTTCTTGCATACCGATGGACAATAGGTACATTTTCCGTACACTACATTTTTGTCACATTTCTCCAAAGCTTCTAGACGAGAGGTTGGTTAATGGTTCAAACAGGTTCATATAGATAATGTGTTAATTAACTTGCCATTAGGGGGTGTCATTTTGGCGGCATTAACATGATATTAGGGGCTGTTTGGATACCATATTTCAGCAGCCATTTTGGCGTCATTAAGATGTTATTAGGGGCTATTAGGTGCTGTTTGAATTGTTGAAGCAAAATTCGCAACAGAACCTCGATTAGAATAGCGAAAATAACGTCAATTTAGAGTTAATTATGGAGACTTAAAGAATTATGGAGACGTGCATTTCGTTCTCCACCGAAATAACATTATATTCTTTATATACAACATCTATGAGGTTTATAAAGATTTTCTATTGATGCAAACTATGTTCTAATTAGGGCCTGTTAGCATAGCTTATTTTAAGCAGCCAATTTAACGTCTTTTACATGTTATTAGGGGCTATTTGGATAACATATTTCAGCAGCCTTTTTAGTGTCATTAATGTGTCATTAGGGGTTACTTTCGAAATGTTGATCGTCTCTCTCAATGATATCAAATCAACAATTCATATTTGGCATAATAAACTTACAACCAATCCCAATATTAATCTAAATCATAGTTGCCTAATAAACAAAATACCATTAATGATTATCTCTTAATTACATAATGATAAAACACTATAATGAATTAATGATATATCTGGATCGTATCACAAGCACACACCATACAACCTAAAAACTTATAATGTTCACCCTATTAAGAATTATAGTAGAGCAAAACGTCAAACAGCATACTGAGTAAGCACTAAGAAAAAACAGGTATTTTCTTGCCTTTTGGTACAAATCTGAACAAGGCACCATGGTATCTTTAATTTTGCATAAGGGAAAATCCCAAATTACTACTTATGTTTAGGGGAATATAGAGTTGATGCACAAAAATGCTACTGCTGAAACAAACCCATTCACTTTCAAATCATTTCTTCCTAATATAGTGAGGGAACAAAGCTATCATGACCAGCATATGCATGCTAAAAATTATGCACATAAAGAACAATATAAAAAAGTAAAATGCAATCTATAGGTTCCGTTGAGCTTCTTGCACCTTTGTCGGATATATAGCTTTCGAATCATGTTAATGCAATAAATTTTGTGTATCCACTCATAAATCAAAAAGAACTCTACATTAAACATTCGTATTAGTATGAAACAAAAATGCTATCTATAACGGGAAACAAAATATCACTCATGAAGAAGGCTGAATGCAGTTCACATGTGACAATTTACAAAAATCAGTATAATTAGATCAGCGCCACGCAAACAAACCTGAAAAACGTCAGGACCAAGATAGCTCTGCAGCATGTGAATGACAGGAGCTCCCTTACGATAGCTTATAGCATCAAAAATTTCATCTATTTCACGCGCATGATTAATCTCCACCTAAAAGATAAGTTGGTTAAAAATTATATTGAGCATGCAAGCTATATCAATCATGCTATATGATATATGAGAAAATCTCATAAAAAATGCAATCTAATGTCATTACCTCAATAGGGTGTGATTCTGATAGCCCATCAAGTCGAAGACCTTCAGTACTTTCATCAAGAAACTGAGTCCATATTTTCCATTCCGGGAACAAGCCATCAGCAGCCAAATAGCTTACCTGATTTTATAAGCAGTCACTAATGAATATTCGCAATAATATAGCAGACAGAATTAAGTGTGCATATGTGATAATTACCCAAGTAGCAAATCCCTCATTCAACCACAGATGTGTCCACCACTCCATTGTTACAAGATTGCCAAACCATTGATGTGCAAGTTCATGAGCTACAACAGTTGCCACCTGAAAATTGATTAAATCAATTCAGTAACTTAATATAGCAAAACATCAGACATTCATACAAGTGGGATTTTGAATCAAATTAGGTTTCCCTCTGTTTGTTAGCAGCTGCAGAGTGTTTGTCATCATAAAGTAATACATGATCAACACATTTATACTCACATGTACAACGGGTGGGAGCACATTTGCAAATGCGTGTAAGAGGAAAAGGTCAGATTTCGCAGCTTTGATACGCATATACTTAATAGCACGCATGCCTTTTTCTTGCAAACTCCTTATCATACGTTTAATGTTGTTATCATTTTAAGGTACACTCAGTTGATTGGAGCAGATGATGCTTACTTAGCCTGTTGTGTGCGGCTCATTTGGCTACCTGTAACAACCAACTTTCACTGCTACAAAGAAAGAAGCAGCCAAGACACCACGAAGCGGATGATCGCTATGAGCAAAGAAAAGGGAGTCATTGAACCATTGATGAAAGAAAGCAAAAAGATTACAAACATAAAGATTGGGGGGGGGGGGAGAAAGAAGAAAAGAACATAATAAGCGAGATGATGATAGCTACCACAGATCTGGGTAGAGAAAAGATTACAAGAGAGACGAGCGGGATTATAGGTCAAGTAGGAATGATGGTAGATATAGGAGCCGTTATGATGATAGGAGGCGAAATAGTAGAGATGATAGGAAAAGATACAGTGATGATGAGGATGACAGTAAAAAAAAGGTCAAAGAAATGAGTCGTACAGGAGAAAAATACGTGAGATGATGTTGGGCATAATAAGAAGAGTAAGGGTGAAGACCAAGACAGTGTATAAAGCACGAAAATGAGATATGATGATAAGGAGGATAACAGGAGGTAATGGTTAATCTTGGCTTCATAAGGAAGGATATGAGTTGGATAATGAATTTTGTAACCTGACGTGTTGGAGTTTGGTCTCTGTGAATTCTCTATGTTTCTTCATCAAATTTTGACTGATGTACGTGCATTATGTCACACCATGGAAGTGCTTATGGATCATTTACATTTACAACTGTTAGCATGTGGTGGGTGGGCTTATTGTTTATTGGCATTAGCTTACCAAAAATGACCCTCTCTTTTTAACCTAAGTGTCTGTCAATGATTGCTCTACGCTTGATGTGCATTTTATTTTATCACATAGACACCTCCAACATCTGGAAAACGGCTCCAGGGTAGGGTTTTTTCTTGGAGATGGAGCTGGTGTCGGCAAAGGACGCACAATTGCAGGGCTAATCTGGGAGAATTGGCACCATGGAAAGAGAAAACAATTGTAAGTTCATCACTGCCTCTCATGTGTGTATGTTATTTTCATGCTGCTAATGCTTCATGATACCAGGTTTGATGTTGGTTCAGACTTGAAATTCAATGCAAGAACAGATTGTGTTAGAAGGCGAACATCTTGGTTTGTATGACACTGACTCTTCAAAAGATGTTAACTGGACATCGGTTTCACAGCCGCCCAAAAACCAGCCCTTGACATGGTACAAGGTAAGCAACTCAAGAGACCTGCACGGGAAAATGCTTCCTTTCCTTTAAAGCTTTTGCAACCATTTTCTACGTCATGTTCTTTGTTTCCGCTGTAGTTTATCCAAAAGTGTTCTTGCAGAAGAATGGATGTTGTGGATGACACGTAAGGAGATGAACCACATGGACTTGACATGTTTCACATTAGAAAAGGGCTTAGCATGGTTGAATGGGGAGCAGATTGGAAGATATTGGCCCCAATAGGCTCCAACCCACAAGTGTGTTAAATCATGTGACTCTATAAGTTTTGTTCCAAACACCCCTCATTTCCTACACCAAGCCACCTGATTTAATACATTTAGTCTGTAAAAAAATAGTTTTATGTACTGTCATAATGTATACACATCTGAGAAATGCATTTGCAGTTTGCACAAAACACATTTTATATAACCGCATTCCTGTTGTAACCGGATCCAAACGATCCTTAGTTATGTAACCGCATTCCTGTTGTAGCCGCATTCCTGTTATAGCCTCACTTTTATATGTTCTAAAGATGACTTATTGTTTTAAACATAAAAATGGAATAGACCATCTAATGAGATACAAGTGACTTTCCTTATTTTTACATTATCCTACTTTATTGCTAATAATATAGTTAGAATATTTTGTTATAGAATACAAATCAACACACGGGTAGCGATCAGTCATAATAGTATTGTAAGAAAATATGAAACAATTATTTTATCGACATGTAAACACAAACGGGAATTTCATGGCTCAACAATGGATGATGTCAATATTTTTTTTGTAAAACATTTCAGAAGTTGTAGCTAACATCTTGAGTTACAATACCAGTTTTCTTCACAAAAAATGTTTAAACAATTAGCGACAATCCTTTCCACCAAATTTGTTACTATAAATTCAATATACAATGTTCAAAACTTGATATACATTGTTATTTGAATGCATTTTTATTTTAAATTCATGGCGTAACAATAATATGTTACTAATTTATCATCAGGTAAATCTATTTCATTAATGCCGACGGAGTATGTTATAAAATGTAATTTTGCTGCCTTCTTTCGTTATAGAAAAATATTCCAACGATAATTCACAAGTAAACTAATACCGTAAGGAAAAAAACATCTACCATCTTATAATTATGATATTAAAAAATACAATAAAACAAACGTCCTTAAAAATAACTTTAGAATAACTAAAACCAACCAAATTATAATTACAAGTCATGCCCGCCCGAAAATGGGTAAAAGGTTTAGTATGTTAATAGAATTTCGTTGAATTCTATTGTCCAAACTTTGTGTTTAGGTTCTTCCAATAGGTTATTTATTTGTATTATTTATTGTTTTACTCATAAAATACTTATTATACGTTTGTCACAGTTGAACCTTTTTTTTTCTATTTTTCTAATCATTATCAAAACTCACCTATACTAATTTGAATAGTATCTAATAAACTATATTTCTTATGCAGTCCCAGTAGATGTATTTTGTTTGATATATCTACTGATCTGTTCGAATTTTTATATAAGACTTTGCTACTTAAGCATGAGATGTTTATAATTTTAAACATGTCTATCTTTTCATATCAATTATGTAATCTTTTCTGGCTACAAGATGGCACATGGTATCATCACCAGTTGAAAGTCCTAAGAAGCTGCAAAAAGCCTTTAAACATCAGAAGTTGTAGCTAACATCTTGAGTTACAATATACATTGTTGATTTATATATCAAAACTTGATATACAATGTTATCTGAATGCATTCATTTATTTTAAACTCCATAAAATAACAATAATATGTTACTAATTTTTTATGCGTAAAACCAAATCATCGGAATCGTATTTCATTATTATCGACAGAGTATGTTATAAAATGTAATTTTACTACATTCTTTCGTTGTAGAAAAATATTCCAACGATAATTCACAAGTAAACTAATACCATAAGGAAAAAAAAACCATCTACCATCTTATAATTATGATATTAAAAAAAATACAATAAAACAAAAGTCCTTAAAAATAACGTTATAATAACTAAAACCATCCAAATTATAATTACAAGTCATGCCTGCCCATTGGGCGGGCTTTGAAGTCTAGTATATATATATATATATATATATATATATATATATATATATATATATATATATATATATATATATATATATATATATATATATATATATATATATATATATATATATATATATATATATATAGAATCTGGATCGATTGAGAAGGTTTTTATTTTGAGAAGGTTTTCAAAAACGATAGATTTTTAACTTTGATTCATGTTTTTCAAGCGTAAAACTCATTTTAATGTGATTAAAATTCAAAATGTGTAAAAAAAATTTGAATCAATGTTAAAAATCTCTCGATTTTGCGATATATGTAGAATATTGAATCATCTGTACAAATTTAATGAATCATCATCATAACTCGATTTTAACAATGATTTGTGAATCAAATTTGTAATTTATAGATTCGATTCACCATAAAATGATGTTTTACTTGTGAATCAAATCAAAAACATGAATCAGTTTGTTCAAACGAAGATTTCTCAATCTTCTCAAAATAAAAACCTTCTCAATGGAACCGGATCCTATATATATATATATATATATATATATATATATATATATATATATATATATATATATATATATATATATATATTCGACATGAATCAGCTCTTTATAATTCTCAAGTTGTACGTGTGATACAAATACATTCGACAACAGTTTTAGTTGAAACATAAAACTAATCTATCCTAATATTAGATTGAGTACTCTTATTAATGTTTAGGCTTCAAGACTGCATAGAGTACAAGCTACCTAATGCGCGGAATTCATTGCAAAAAATATGAACAACCTGCGTTTTTGTTAGAGTTACATGGAATATTCATTGCAAAAAAATATGAACAGCCTGCGTTTACTGCTAATTCAATGCAGCCTCATAATTCTGGAATGTAAAACAAGTTGAGCAGATTCATTTGCAATTATAACAAAAAGAATATACATTCCACATCAATTGGTTCCACTTCTTAAACTTAAATGTGGAGTCTTAAATGACTATACTATCTCACACATATGGGAGCCTATAAATAACAGCAAACAAACCACAACCAAAAAAAAAAACAAAAACAAGCAAGACTCGAACACAGTAAAAAAATGATCTCAGATTTAAACTTCCTTTCAAATCTTCGAAGATTCACAAGTTGACTTCAGTGTTGTAACATCTTTAGTCCAAACCAAAAATATGAAACGAAAAAGAAGAAGAAGAACATCAACACCAACAATCAGAGTCCATGGATCCTCACCATCTCTCACTCACATCGAATATACAAGACACACACAAAAAATCCAAAGAGATCTCAGAAAGGTTCAACTTGTTTCTAATGTTTTAAAAGTTTTTTTTAGTCGAACCATTATCATCATAAATCGAAAAAAAAAAAAAAAAAAAATAACAACAACAACAACAAGAAGAAGAACCCATAACACCTACCCGAGAGCTCTGTGAGAGATCTTGATGTCGTGCTCATCATTGAAAGTAAAGTCTTGGTTTGTTATTCGGTTGGTAAAAGAATGAATCGAAAGAGTTTGTGTTTTTGTTTCACGATTTGAAGCCACAAAGATGCACTCTTGATGAGATCGGTATATGTTACTGATTTAGATGGAAGAGAAACGTAGTAGAGAGATAGTTGGAGAAGGGGTGGATGTTTCAAAGTGTGTGTTTAGGGTTTACACAAATGATACAACTGATTTAGGGTAATAAGAGTTTATCACATGTGTTGGGCCTTTTTCCCGCTTGGTTTATTTTGGATGTGAAGTGGGCTAAATTTTACTGCAAGTATTGAAGTCTCATTGTTATAGTTGTGTTGCAACAAAATAATCCTTAACTTCAATGTACACACAAAAGAAATTTCATTCAATATAAAATTAGTGTTGGGAGTATTAAAGATTGTTTATAGTACGTACAAGACCTTTTAGTTAAAGTTTCTTCCATGTATTAGGCTACAGGAGTGTAGAAGATTGTAGTTATTTTTATTAGGACTGGGTTTGGGACACAATGAGAAACTTAGACCAAGTCAAGTGAATGCTACTATTGCATCTATATGTAAACTATTGAGAAAATATTACTATAAAGCATCTGTACTATTTTAAATATAATACGTGTAAAGAGAGGTTGTGGATTCTCTTTTTGGTGCAGGCAAAAATATAATATAGATAATCATCTGTTTAAAAACCACATAACATTGATAGTGAAACCAACTTTCAAGAGCCGTGTACATATTTTTGTAGAAAAAGTAATAGTATTTGTTCTATTATTAATATTATTATTGAATTTGTAATGGCTATGTTAATATTTGACTTGCAATTTTGTTGGACTTGCAAGTTATATCCGAAAATGTTATGGACTGGGGTGGCAATAATTGTACTATCAAATGTTGTTATCCGATATTTATTTTTTGGATACATAATTTGATAATATTTGGTATAATGAGTGGTATTTTGGTTATTCAAATTTTCATGATGTGAAGTTATAATACTTTTCGATAAAAATGTTTTATCACTAACCTATAACAATCGTAATAAAGATAAATATCAATAATTTTCGAAAATGTTATGGACTGGGGTGGCAATAATTGTACTATCAAATGTTGTTATCCGATATTTATTTTTTAGATACATAATTTGATAATATTTGGTATAATGAGTGGTATTTTGGTTATTCAAATTTTCATGATGTGAAGTTATAATACTTTTCGATAAAAATGTTTTATCACTAACCTATAACAATCGTAATAAAGATAAATATCAATAAAGAAGTGTTTAATAAATATTGCTCTATATTGTGAAAATCATGATAGTTTTAGTAAAATAACTTACTTTTCTACATGGTAAAGACAAAAGTATTATACTATGTGTTTACTTGATGAGACCATTTGTTTATTTAGAATTGAAGTGACATTTCACGGGTAAAATAGTGTTAACTTCGATACTTATTGTGTAAAAAAGATATGTAGTTTTGTGTATGTTTAAATATGTTAAATTAGCTTCGTTCAAAAAAAAAAAAAAAAAAAAAAAAGTTAAATTAGCATCTATATGTTTCACAATGTTATGACCGTGACGTCAGCGCTTCATAATCTTTTTGATATTTTGTATTTATATGGCTATATGTCATTTAAACACGTACACAACACATAGACGTGGCAAAACAAGCTCGGCCCTGAACAGGCACGGGCTAAACGGGCTCGAACCCATTTGTAAATTATAATAACAAATTAAAAAAAGTTAAGTGTAAGACATAAGCAAGAGTTCAATAGAGTCTAAACTCATTATACTATAAGCTCATTGTCTAAAACTTAGACTAAAAACATAGAAAAAAAAATAAAGAAACATAACAAGAAGAACTAAACTGTAAACTCAACAAAATAGTTGCATCGGGTCCTGAGGCAGCCCAATTTATATATGATGGAATTAGTGCCAAACATTACGCTATGAACACTTAGATACAGCCCGTGTGCATTGCACGGGTCTGAATATCATTTTGAGTTTTTGACTCGACCTCAATTAAAAGTGACGAAATAAAGGCACTGACAATTTTCATGCCAAGCTAACAAACACAACTTAGAAACTTATTGACAAACAAAATCCATGCACGAAGAAAATTAGTGCTGAACAGTACGCTATGAATATTTCGATCGAGCCCGTGTGCATGGGAGTTTCAAATATTACAAAAATTTATGCCGAAAATTACGTTGTGAACACTTAGATAACTGAATAAATGAACAATGTAATGGTGTACACTATTCGACTAAAAAGATTAAATACTATTGGTTTTGAAGGCTATAAAACCTGAATATCATTTTGAGTTTTTTACTCGACCTCAATTAAAGGTAACGAAATAACGGCATTGACCAACAAAATCCGACCATCACCAAAAAATGAGAGTTTCAAACATGACGAAAATTAGTGCCAAAAATTACGCTATAAACACTTAGATAACTGAATAAATGATCAATGTAATGATGTTCCCTATCCGACTTATAAAATCATTTTGAATCCGACTTATAAAATCATTTTGAGTATCTGTGATAACAAAATCACAACTTATGAACTTATTGATCAACAAAAAATCGATCCATGATCAAAATGATGAAAATTAGTGCTGAGCAATACGCTATTAACAATTAGAACGAGCTTGTGTGCATCGCACGGGTCGGCCTGCCTCGTATAAATCAAAATTGCCTCCAGTCAGTACCAACGTTCTATATCTAGACATGTATGTTTAATGATCAGTAGAGCTGTTTATTTTGGTTTATTGCAAATTTTACAAATATGCTAGGTTTTGTTGGAAATTTTATGTTAAATTGTAGTTATCACTAGTTATAATACCCGTGCACGCACGGGGTTTTTTCTAAAAGTTTTTATTAAGTATTATTATCGATTACAATACATGAGTTTTACTATCCGAAAGGGTAACATTGGCTAAATTAATAATCAAGACAATAGGTTTGGTTGTTGTGTTATATTTTTGTTGATGCACCCTTGTAAATTATCATCATCATCTCTCCACAAAACACATCTTATCTTCATGCCACTCTTATAAATAAACAGCATACTTAGTAAAACAAATAAGTATACGTTATACCACATCTTATCTTCATGCCACTCTTATAAATAAACAGCATACTTAGTAAAACAAATAAGTATACGTTATACGGTACAAGTATTCATTTCGGTTATTGTAATTTGCAGTTCATATTTGATTAGATTTGTTGATCTCTCGTCTACGTTAACTTGTTTACTTCTTGTTAAACAATGTTTGCCCAACTACATCTACAAAGTTAATTGAATGTTGCTATTAAAAGTAAAAGAAATATTAAATTCCTGATTTATAATAACTTACCAAAAGTTTTATTTGTGATTCTTTTGTTAGTTACAATTGATTCATACAAAATAAACTTGAAATCATCACTTGAACTTTCGAAGTTGCCTTTAATTTTAACAGAAGTATTCATTCTGGAGTATAATTTTGAAACGTGTTCTGTTAGCCTAATTAATGTTGTGTTACTCATACAGTTAAATAAGTTGTGGATGAAGGCTTATAGATAATATGGGTTTGCTTTGACAAAGTGGTGGGTGTTTCTCATGCTTTCCCCAGGCCGTTTATGATTATGTATACCGAGGTTTTAATTTGGAAATTATATGTATGGCCCAAGACTAACAGTATCTCCAATCTTTGCTCCGTAATTCTCAAATATGGAGTTTTAAATCCCATTTCATAAGTGGTAGATGCTATCTAAATAAAGAAAACAATAAGACACATCAAGCATTAAAATAAAAAAAAGATGACCAGAAAGGCTGATGAAACAAAAAATGAAAAATGGACATTGTGCAAATGCCTCTTCAACAAAGAATAAACATCAAATGATAAAAGGCATGGCCACCATAACAGATTAAATTCATGGCAATCAAGACACTCCTTATTCAAGGTCAGCTCATAGGTATTAGTTTTACCAAAAATGTGTTTCGTTGTAAAAAGAATGAAAATTGTAATGTGATCTCGATGTCATCCTGGTGTATATATCTTGTTACTTCAGTTTTGCAAATAACCTAGGTGTAACCTGCATCCACATGAGGTTCGGTTTTGGATTAGCATGAATAAAATTATATACAGAGTGATTATCGAAAAGAAATAGAAAAGGTTATATACTTAAACATTTGTCAACACATTGCCAATAATCAAAATATTGTCCTTTGCAATGTTTATGACCAGTTTCATCAGCTTGAACCCTTTTCACACACCCCTCCAGGTGTCATAAACTAAATTAGGTTCAAAAATTAAGAAAAACAGAACAAAAAAGAAGTCAGATGAGTAAACAGTCCAATGAAAATTTCTAATGCATAAAACCTCTTTAATAAGTAAGTCATAAGAATTGACCAATTATACAGCTTATGTAAGCATATTTGACACACTAATTACTTTTAAATAATTGTAAAAGAGCGATTTGACTTATGAGCCATCCCAACCTCACTATTTGAACCCCTACCCAGAAGTCCCTATTTTGACCCATTACGTTGTTGATTTTCCTAGCTCTCCACCCAATAATGACAAATAAAAAAATCATAAATATCCATATCAATGTTCGGATAAAAATAGAAAGGAAAAATAGGTCATTTCCGCTTAATAGCATGCCTAACAAAGGAGATGTGCACCCACTAATCTCTAAATCTATTTCGAGTTCATTGTGTTGTGATTCAGTCCTTTCTAGTCGACGTTTGGTATTAGCCAACATGGCTTCCGCCTCTTTGAGCTGGTTTCTAGATGCCTAAAGCTCTTTTTCCAGCTCATGTAACTTAAATTTGGACTCTTCAAGGCGGTCTCCTGATGTCTTAAGTTCGTTTTCTTGATCTGCTAAGATTCGATTAAAAAATTTGTACTTATCGGTTACATGGGTACCAATTTGGTCGCTCAATGTATTATTATCCGAAAAGAAGAAATAACACATATTAACCAAAAAGAACACATGTTTACAACACAGATACCTTAAAATCTGCAAACTAATACAAAACCCACATCAAGAAACAATCAAATTAAAGAAAAAATCAAGACTTTCTCACAATTTAACACAAAAAGTACTCAGAGACCTAACATTGAACACCTTAGGGCAATTTAAAACTAAATTGCTATCCCCATATATGTTATAACCATAGACTGTGTATAAGCAGACTGTTGTTCTGTGACTTATGTCTAATATTCTAAGGCCATGGAAAGTTGTTTTTATTTCCTGCATACACAACTCGCACAACACAAACATTGGTACTCACGGGAAGGGTGGTGGGGAGAATAACTATTATACATACAATTGGTACCGACTCATGCTACGTGGCATCAACAATTGATCAACTGTAACACACATAACACCTTATGATCAAATTCAACAAAAATCAATTAGCTTGGGATCCCACATAACAATAAACAAAAGTAAGTTCAGTACCAAATCCAGAATAATTTATCACAAAAATGGAAAAATTTTGAAATATTAAATTCAACTATGTGATTTGTCCATATGTAACCTCATACTCAGTCACTTATTTTATCAATAATATGATATTTTAGGAGGCAAATCACCAAACTTGTAACTAAAAGAGATACATGATACTCAGTTGCTACTTTGGTGATCTTTATATCACCTAAAAAAGGTGGCTAGAGAGCTTTTAATTGATATCTATTATTCCGTCACTTGTTTTTGATAAATATCTGTAAAATTACCAAAGATTTGTAGAAGGGCAAATGGCACAAAAAGGTATCAAACTTAGGGTCCATTTTCAATCAAGGTACTTTTCTTTTTTTCTTGCATAAAAAGGTACCCAACAATTTTTTTTGGTGGATTTGGGTTTTTTACTAACGTTCGTTAACTCAGTTCGTTAGTAAATTACATGTTTGGTCCTCGAATTCGTTAACTCAGTTCATGCAACATCCAAAAACAATTTCGAATTTCTTTTTTTACATGTTTGGTCCTCGAATTCGTTAACTCAGTTAATGCAACATCCAAAAAAAAATTTCGAAAAATATTTAAAAAAAAATTATCAAAAAAATATTTTCTTAAAATATTTATATATTATTTTTTAAATTACTTTTTTTTCGAAAAATATTTGAAAAAAAAATTAAAAAAAATATATTTCGAAAAAATTAAAAATATTTTCGAAAAAAAAAAATTTCGAAAAATATTTCGAAAAAATATTTCCGAAAAATATTTGAAAAAAAAATTAAAAAAAAAATTCGAATTTTTTTTTTTAAATTACTTTTTTTTCAAATTTTGAAAAAAAAAAGTCATAGAAAAAAAATTTCAAATTTTTTTTTTAAAATAAAGTTTTTGAAAAAAAAATCGAAAAGAATTTTATTTTTATTTAAAAAAAAATTTTGAAAATTTTTTTTCTATGACTTTTTTTTTTCAAAATTTGAAAAAAAAAGTAATTTAAAAAAAATTCAAACTTTTTTTTTTTTAATTTTTTTTTCGAAAATTTTTTATTTAAAAAAAATATTTTTCGAAAATTTTTATTTTTTTTTACGAAAGTTTTTTCGAAAAATATTTTTAATTTTTTCGAAATTTTTTTTAATTTTTTCGAAAATATTTTTAATTTTTTCGAAAATTTTTTTTCGAAATATTTTTTCAAAATTTTTTTTAGTTTTTTCGAAATATTTTTTTTTTTAATTTTTTTTTCAAATATTTTTCGAAAAAAAATAATTTAAAAAGTAATATATAAATATTTTAAGAAAATATTTGATAATTTTTTTTTTAAATATTTTTTGAAATTTTTTTTTTGATGTTGCATGAACTGAGTTAACGAATTCGAGGACCAAACATGTAAAAAAAAAATTCGAAATTGTTTTTGGATGTTGCATGAACTGAGTTAACGAATTCGAGGACCAAACATGTAATTTACTAACGAACTGAGTTAACGAACGTTAGTAAAAAACCCAAATCCGCCAAAAAAAATTGTTGGGTACCTTTTTATGCAAGAAAAAAAGAAAAGTATCTTGATTGGAAATGGACTCTAAGTTTGATACATTTTTGTGCCATTTGCCCATTTGTAAAATCACCAAACTTCTAGCAGCTAAAGATGGTAAAGTAAAATTACCCTTAGACATCATCCAACTGCAAATGATTCTTTGGCTTGATTTTTTGCCTCTTTAACGGCCCACTCTCCTTAGCAGCCTCAACATTTACACACAAATTGGTTACCAAATATCAACATAACTATATAGTCAAAAAAATATAATTCGAGTTTAGATACCATTTAAAGTGTCTGGAATCACATAGATTATAACGTGGCATTTGAAAGACTCTTGTATTACGAATGTGCTTTGTAGCAACGGTGAAGGTGCAAAAAATCATAAACTTGGAAACCGTATTAAAAATTTTGAGTTGGATTATTCTGAGCCTTACCAGGGTAAGCATCTTACTTTTTATGAGTTGGAATTAGGGCTTAATCATGTTCCCAGAATATCATCTCAACGGGTTGATAATGGTGCTAATATGTTGGTGACTGTTTTGGGTGGTGGGGATGGTCCTAGTGGGGCACTTGTTTGTGTCGAGAGTTTTGTTATGTATAAGAATTAGGATCCTGGTCACCTGGATGTGTCTTCTGCAATGTGTGTCATGAAATCAGAAGGGTTTATGTTTGATGCTTCGGAGTTTGGGAATCACGCTTTGTATCAATTCTAGGCTATTGGAACCAATCCTGATGTGGAGTCATCGTCGACTAAATTGATGGAAACTGATGAGGGATTCCAACCCGTATTTTTCAAACCTAGAGGGCTAAAAAATCTTACACTTCAAGAGAACATGTTTCTTTTTATGCTTAACAAATCACACCTGTCAATTAGTATACTTTTCCCATCTTTTTATGACGTCACAGACATCGCTAGACATTGTGCTTTTGTCCCGGCTTTGCCATTCCCAATTGTATCCTGTATTAGACTACATTTAGTATAATCCAATGCATGTAAAAATTAACAATTAAATTCAGAACCAAAGTATTATGATATGTGGATTTTTTTTTTTTTTTTTTTTTTTTTTTTTTTTTTTTTTTTTTTTTTTTTTTTATGAAGGAAGCATAGTGAGAGAAAATATTAGCAGGAGTGAGATAAAGAGTATAAAAATAACAAAGACTGAAAAAGCATGTCTTTGAAAAACATCTTCCGATTACTTCTCCAATGGGTGGATCTACATGCAAGTCAAGAATGCAACTATGAACACATGTATATTGGATTTGGACTTTTGTGTAAACTTGATAATACAATTTGTAGTTAAAAATTCGTTGTGGTGGTGCTCTGGCACATCCACTGGTTATCCATTAAAGAAAACACAATAAAACGACAGCTTACACCAAACTATTTTTCGGCAAAAGATTGTCACTCGTCGCCCTTTCTAAATGATTAATATACAAAGATTGCATACTGTAAAAGATAACAGGTAAGAATCGCGAATCGAAGTTTAAAAGTTTTTTTATATAAGAAAAATACCATTTAGAGATATCACCATTGGTAAGTACAATAGATTAATCACGCATTGTCTAAAACTGATGAATATACGATGAGAGGATGATAACCATATCTATACTATCAATTTGATGATCCTTTCGGAACTTCTATGCAAAAATGCCCCAAAGGAGATTGTAAAGTGAATAAAACGTTTAATCAATCTAAAACTCAAGAAAAGTACCATAGGACTTGACAACTACTTTAATGACAGGGATCTGGTTTGGCTATCTAGTTCGCCATACGAATGAATTTTAAAGCTAAACTCGGAATGGATATGGTTTACTACGCACACTCACTCACATATGTGGTCCAAGAATCACCTAGAAGCCAAAGTGACTATTAACCCCCCAATATCTAGTTATCCAATATTAGCATCATGATCATACAAATGAGCATTATTTTTATCAGTATCATACCTCCTTGGCACAAACCCTTCAACCTAATATAGTAAATTAAACACACAATAAAATAAAATAAAAAATTAACAAAAAAAAGAAAAAATAAATATATATATATATATATATATATATATATATATATATATATATATATATATATATATATATATATATACTAGCCTTAGGCCCGCCCGATGGGCGGCTAGCCTTAAGTCATATTATTAAATATAAAAATGTATTACATGAATTCTGAAAAAAAATCTAAAATCCGTAAAATGCATAATGTTGACAGAAAAAAAGTTAACATAAAATGATACTTTGTAAAAAATATCCTGAATGAAGGTAAATAACATTGAGTGTATTGTTTACAAAAATAAAAAACAAAATTAAATAAGAGAAAAAATTATAGTCTATGAAGGAGTTCTTTATACACAACGTTTGTTGTGTAATTGCAATAGTTGTCGTCTTTATCACAACATAAGACTAATTACTTGATTGTTGTAGAAAAAAGACTCAACTCGATTTATTCCACCTATGTTGTTAATTACACCTGCAATAAAACAATAATCATCAAAATGAAAGGTCTTCCCATGAAGCCTCACATCACATTGTTTAGTGCAATTAAACATACCTTTTGAAGAAGTAAAGTCACTCTTTAAATTGAAACTTCGAAGCAATGTCAACAACACATAATATGAATTGCCTACATTTAAAAATAACCTATGAAGTAACCTGAACTAAAATCAAGATTAAAAATAAAACTTAAAAGTAAAATAGGAGAAATCTGTAAGTTTTTCATTGTTGTTGGATTACAAATTGCAATATTAAGAGCATATGAGTCTACAAATAAGTGCAAATGCTTCAACAAAAACATTAATTTCTTTTCCATTTGATCATAGAAAAGAGTGAAGTATTATGTAAGACCTAGTGAGGATTTGGCTAGACAAATGAATCTAAGTGGAGACGTTCTCCTGTTACCCAAAAAAGGTGGAGCCATTCTATTGACAGTTTATTATTGTGAACCTTAAGATTTGAAACCAAAATGACCAATCCATTGATAGTTAGAAAAGTGGAATCTATATATACAGCCATATGGCATATGGGTCGAATACAAACAGGAGCTTAGCAAAACACTACAGATCAAGCCTTTCAATATATCATGACATAAAAAGATCTTTACAAAATGATGCCATATAAATTTGTTTTCCTCTATAAACTTTGTGCATAGGGAAGGTTGATCTTAAGCATTCTAATGCAGATTACCAATAGTTATTTTTATACATCAGCTAACACACACACACAAGACAATGTATTTCTATATAGTATTTTCTTCCAAAGGCCATAGTAATAAAGATGATAAGCGTTTAAAAATCTTTCAAGATTATTAAAAAGAACTCACCATCATTTGACTTTCCACGTTGAAATATCCATCTTTATCAGCAACCGCAGTAGGCTTTGAAGGTCCAACAACCATAATAGTCTCCTACAAAATATACAAAAAACCAGTTTAATAATCAGATATGTTACTGTAATAATCAGATAGAATTTGTTTTAGTGCTCGGAAAATTTTGATAACATGAGCATTCAGGATTGCTTATACTAACAAATACACTGTCAACCATTTTGTACCCCAAGGTTAACAAAGTTATGGCTATGATCAATAAATAGGAACAATGACGTACAATCATGATTAGCACAATAATTTGTTTTAAACATATATACATAACTGTGAGAAAACACACATCAAATGATAACACAGTATAGTTGAGACAATGTTGCCTTACCTTACTAAACCTTCATTTTATGAGTTGCATTGACATTTTCACAAAAAATATTCCTAACATGCTAAGAAACTAAAGTCTAAGTCGAACAAATTCAAAAAGACCAACCTGCTATTTCAGGCGAAAGAAATATTATTATGTATAATGTAAAGCATAGCCGCCAAACTTTATCCTTGTACGATATGATTATAACAGTAGTATACTTAATTATTTATAACACTGCATTAAGAATGTGATTCGTAAGTGGCCTGTACAACAGTTATCGGATCGGCTCCATAAGGTTTTTAGAGCAAAACAAAGGAACCTATAACCCGAACTTAACTAAAAGTTGAACAACAAACAGAAGTTATTACAACACCTTTATTTTTTTTGGTATGAATATAAGAAATTAACATGGCTCTTGTGATATAAGAACATCAAGTTTTAACTTTTAAATAATTAAGAAAAAAAAAAACACAAAGCCATTCCAGCAAGCATGTCAGATCACAAACCAATGCGCCAGCAGCATCAGCAAGCAAATGCACCAGAAGCATCAGCAAGCCAATGTGCCAGCAGAATCAGTAAGCGAGAACACTTTTTCCCACACTTTTAAAACATTCAGACATACGAACATACTATATCAAGAGGGCATCTGCTATGTATGACCAGAAAATTGCTGATGAGAAGATGTCGCTCATGGCCGAACTGAATCAAGAGCGCACTGGCGCAAAAGAATACAAGGCCTCCTGCCTTTGGGCCTTAAAGTATATGGAGCTAAACAAGGGGAAACTAATGTCTGACTTGGATGAATTCCGCAAGGCTGTGGAGAGTCTGCTGGAGAATCAGGAGAGCAAGCTGCGCAAGCTCAGCATCGAATATGATGAGGAGTTATATCCACATTTGGTGTCAACAATTGCTGAGCGCAGATGGCTTATCAGCCATGGCTTGCGTCTTGCTGCCATGACCACGCTGGAGTCTCGAGAGGTCAAGGAGTCCTTTGGGAATGTGGTTCAATGTGCCCTAGAACGTGGTAAGGCAGAAGCAGTAGAGGAACTGTGTGCGGCCAAGGTTTTGGCGATGTCTCCCTCCGAAGTGCCTGGTTATAATGAGAATGCTTACGGTGAACTTGTTTCTGCTATGGAGAAGTTAAAACTGTTTGAGCTTCCTCATATTGCGCAGCTGGAGCGTGACCAGGATTACCCCATAAGCGTTATCATGCAGGGTTTAACTTTGGCTAGGCACTTATCCGAAGACGCTGAGGCGCAGCTTGATTACTTTCTGAAGCCGGATGTGTCGCAGCTACATGTGCCTATTTTCGCTCGCCCTCGTGACATCCTCAATCCTTTTGCCCTTGAGAAAGAAATTCCATTGAAGGCGTCTTTAGAAGCCCATGAGATGAGACTTGCCAAGAAGAAGGGCATGAAAGGGAAAGCCATTCTGTGTGGTCTTGGTGCGGCTCACATTCCCAGATCTGATGGGGTGCCTGTTAGCGTGCCAACGGTGGCACCCAAGGATGCGGAGCTATTGCAGAGGCTTAAAGATGCTGGTTGTGTGGCGCGCCAAGCGGGTAGTTCAGGGCTCAGGCGTACTCGTAGCATGTCTTGGTAGTTTTGGTGTAGTGATGTTGTGTGGTATGTCCACTTTTTGTTGTACATATGCATGTTGAATATGTACTTTTTATGAACTTGTTATCCATAATAAAGTGTTGATTTAGAAAAATTGTATTCATATTGTATCAGGTTTGATTGTGGTTACAAGTTTTGTACTTAGTTATTTCGTCTTTGCATAAAAGATGTCTAAGAATCAAACCGTTTGTATAAACACATTCAAAGAAAGTTACAAGGATTTATAATCACTTATATCATAATCGTGTATGAAGTTTATGACATAGTCGTGTATGACATGATCGTATATAACATAATTATGTATGAAATTTACAAGTTGTTGTGTATCCATCGTGGGGTGCACAAGTGTATGGATTGCAGCGTGCTGCGAATACCATCTTAAGGGGTTTAATTGTCTTAACTCCTAATTTGTTAAACGCGCACAGTGTGCAATGATGTGTATCCGTCGTGGGGTACGCATCGAACTTACTCCAACGTCTTGAGAGTAAGGTGTTTAACAAGGATGCGTGATCCGATGTTGATGGGTTTGCAACCCTCTTACTCAACGAGTCATTTAGTAGGTTTACTCATCCTTTTACCATCGTGGGTTTTTAATTGGTGCATGCACGCCATGTAGGCACAAGATAATATGACAATAGTATTGAAATATAAGTAATATGGAAACAACAAAGTAAAGTGTGTCGTGGAGTTAGCTAGAAACCACAACATTTTATTAATACTTGCAAGTTTTTGTAAAAAGATAAAACATTTGTCTAAATGATAAAACAAAAGTGTAAATACACGGATATTTATTGAGCACTTACTAAAGTGCGGAGGTCTCCGTGTATTGGGTCGTAACCTTTCCTAAAGATAGCATCTCTTGAGATTGCAGATATTCCATGTGCGTTGTAGCTCACGGCCATCCATGTCACGCAGCTTGTACGCGCCTTGTCCTAGTGCTTCAATGACCTCATAGGGTCCTTCCCACTTTGGTCCAAGTTTACCTGTATCTTCTGCGTGGCTTGCATCATTAGCGCGATACACAAAGTCGCCTGGTCTGAATGAGGTGCTTCGAACTTTAGCATCGTAGTATCCCTTCATCTTTGACTTGGATTTTGCTTCACGTATAGCTGCGCGCTCGCGCCTTTCTTCCAATAGGTCCAAGTTTATTCGTCGTTCGTCGTCATTGGTCGCGACATTAACTTCCGCTGTGCGAATAGTTGGCATCCCGATTTCAGCTGGTATTACAGCTTCTATCCCGTAGACAAGGGAAAAAGGAGTGTCTCCATTGCTAACTTTGATTGTCGTGCGGTGCGCCCATAAGACGTGCGACAATTCGTCCACCCATCTTCCTTTGTGTTTGTCCAGGTGCGCTTTAATTCCTTCGCCTAGACTACGATTTGCGCTCTCAACTAAACCATTGGTTTGTGGGTGTTTAACTGATGCGAAGTGTTGTGTGATATTTAACTCTGCGCACCAGTCTTTGAACGGGTTATCACGGAATTGTTTTCCGTTGTCCGAAACAATCTCCCCAGGTAATCCAAAGCGGCATACAATATTTTCCCAAACGAAACGTTTTACTTGATTACCTGTGATTGTACCAACTGCTTTTGCTTCAATCCACTTAGTGAAATAGTCTATTGCGACAATAAGGAATTTCAGTCCTCCCGCTGCAACAGGGAAGGGACCCGCAATGTCAATACCCCACTTATAGAATGGCCATGGAGAAGTGATAGGTGTTAGCTCTTGTTGTGGTCTGCGCGGGATGGGTCTATGAACTTGGCAGTCGTTGCATTTCTTTATCACATCGCGCGCATCACGGTGCATAGTAGGCCAATAGTATCCTGAGCGCAATGCTCGCGCTACGACGGACCGTGGTCCTGAATGCATACTGCATGAACCAGCGTGGATCTCTTGGAGTACGTAATCTGCCTGAAGAGGTCCAACGCACCGAAGCCATGGTTGTAGGAATGAGCGCCGGTATAGGATACCGTCTCTAAGTTCGAACCTCTGCGCTGTGCGCCGTATCCGCCGAGCGTCCTTCTGCTCATCGGGCAGTTTGCCCTTACTTATGAATTCGATGATGGGGGTCATCCATGTAGGATCCTGCTCTTCTATCACCGTAGATATCTCCATCTCCGAGATGGATTTGTTCTTTAAGATCTCCACCAAAACTTGTTTTGACAGGTGCGCGAAGCTAGTAGATGCGATCTTGCTTAGCGCATCCGCTTTCTTGTTTTCACCTCTAGGAACTTGCTTAATGGTAAACCTGTCAAAGCCTTGTATTAATGATTTGGTCTTGTCGAGGTATTGGATCATGTTATCCTCTTTAGCTACATATTCGCCCAACACATGGTTGGCTACCAATCGGAAGTCCACATTTGCTTCTAGGTTACGTACACCCATTTGATTTGCAATGCGTAATCCGGCGATTAGGGCTTCATATTCTGCCTCGTTGTTCGTGGCTGTGAATTCAAAACGCAGTGCGTAAGTGAATTCCATTCCTTCTGGATTAGTGAGGATAAGGCCAGCGCCCGACCCGTCCACGCATGAAGATCCATCGGTGAACAGGACCCATGGTTCTTGTAATTCTACCTTGCTCGGTGGAGGTGCGTCATCGGTATCTGGTTTTTCGATGATGAAGTCTGCTAGTATTTGCCCTTTAACCGCAGTGCGTGGTCTGTAAGAGATGTTATACTCGCCTAGTAGCACACTCCATTTTTGCAATCGCCCCGATGCGTCAGGTTTAGAGATAACTTGTTTGATAGGTTGGTCTGTAATTACCGCTATTAGGTACGCTTGAAAGTATCTGCGCAGTCTCTTGGCGGCGAATACTAATGCCAAGACCAGTTTTTCCATTGGGCTATAGTTAATCTCTGTCTTCTTGAGTGCTTTGCTTACAAAATATACCGGCGTTTGTACAGAATTCCTATCTGTCAGTAGCACTGCGCTGACCGCTCCATGAGTCGCAGATAAGTAGACGATTAACTCCTCCCCTGGTCGGGGTGCAACTAGCTTAGGAAGCGCTGCTATGTGTTGCTTAAGCTGTGTAAAAGCTTCTTCCGCTTCCGCAGTCCAACGAAAGTCTCCCTTTTTTGTACACTTCTTGAGTGTTTTAAATAGAGGAAGTGACTTATCCGCTGATTTGGACAGAAATCTGTTTAAGCCGGCTAGCTTTCCATTCAGAGATTGAACTTCTTTCAATGTGCGCGGTGAAGGAAGTTGGATGACAGCCTCTGTTTTTTCTGGGCATGGCTTAATGCCATCCGGTTCTATCAAATATCCTAGGAACATGCCTTCTGTAGCGCCAAAAGTGCATTTCTTAGGATTCAACTTCATGTTGATCTTTCGTAGTGTTGTGAACGTTTCTTCAATGTCGCGCACCACTTCTTCTTCTGTATGGCTTTTTATGACAAGGTCGTCCACATAGACCTCTAGGTTGCGGCCCACCTGCTTTTCAAATGCATTATCTACCAGTCGCTGGTAGGTGGCGCCCGCATTCTTCAGGCCGAAAGGCATCTTGGTATAACAAAAGACGCCTTGGCTTGTGTGGAAGGCTGTTTTTTCCTCGTCTTCCTTAGCCATTTGGATTTGGTGGTACCCTTTGTATGCATCTAAGAAACATTTAAAGGGATATCCGCACAGAGATTCCACCTTCCAGTCTATCTCTGGTAGTGGGTAGCAGTCCTGTGGACATGCTTTGTTAAGGTCAGTGAAATCTACACACATCCGCCAGCTACCATCGCTCTTCTTGACCATTACTGGATTGGAGAGCCAGTCATGGTAATAGACTTCTCGCATGATGCCAGCGTCCACAGGAGTTTGGTTGGTCCCCTTCTTACTGAATAGGTTCTGTTTGCAACGGCGTCAATCATGGTAGCTCCTGGCCGCCGGCCTCTGCTTTTCAGACTCTGCCTTTACGGGTGAAGAATTATCCTCTGTCGGATTTTTAGGCATTTGTGGACTTGAGTGGTGACAATGCCGCTTCTACTGGGAATTTGGCTTCCATGTGCTGTGATGTACGCGCGCACGTCATGTTTTGATTCTTCCAGATAATCCATTGTTATGTAAGGGAGATCCTTCCCTAAGTTTGTCAGGCCTCTGTCAGTGTTCACTTCTTCCCGGTATATCAGTGTGGGCCATACTTTTTTTCTTTATGCCGTTATACGCAGTCGTGCATGGTAATGTTCTTTGTATCTAGGGCGCAGTCTCTTGAGAACATGCAATGCCATTCTTCACTGGATCCTCATCAACATACCATGCGGTGGATTGTACCCCCCGCGATTTATCCTTCCAATTGCATGGTATGGCAAGGAGTTGTCCCAAGTCATGGGATGTTGTTTCCATGAAAAATATTTCCACCCTAGTAGCCCTTGTCGCTGGCCATATTTTTTCTGTAAAGTATAGCTTTCTTTGTGGCTTCTTTCTTTGTTCTCGCTTGTCTCTTGCATCTGTATACTTTTTAATCGGATGTCCCTCCATCAACATACATGCGGTGGATATCGTGACCCCCCGCATTTATCTCAATGGTGAGTGGTTCTGCCACTGCGTTGTCCGCAGCCAAGGTGGGGAAAGAGATTTCGTTTCCATGAGAAAATTTCTGGCTCACCCTTTGCCTAGTCTTTCGCTGCCATGATTGTATCATGTAGATAGTATCAGCTTTTTCCTTAGGCGCTTCTTTCTTGCCTCCGGTTCTCTGCTTGTCTTTCCCATCCTTAATATTTTTAACGAGATGGTCCAATCTGCCTTCTTTTACTAGTTTCTCAATTAGTTGGCGTAATTGGACACACTCATTAGTGGTATGGCCCTTCTGTGCGTGATACTCGCAGTATCCGTTCCCTACGCGCCGATCTTCAGGGGTGCGCATAGGTGGAGGTCTTGGAAAGTTCGCACCTTCCGTCGCAAATATCTCCTTTGGAGTTTTTGTTAGTGGGGTGTACTTGTCGTTTCCCCGTCCGCCCCCTTGACTGCGATAGCTTTTGTTACGATTGCCACTCTGGTCATTGGATTGTCTCCTTGGCTCTTCTTGTGACCTATGGTTCGAGTAGCCTTTCTTGCTATCCGCAGCGGCTGCTTCTCCTTGGACGAAGGACCTCGTGCGCTTCATGAGCTCGTCGAAGGTTTGGGGAACCCTATCGTTTAATTTTTTAATCAGATCTGGGTTATTGATTCCGTTCATAAACCCCGATATCTTTAGTATTTCTGGGCACGCCTTGACCTGTATGCATTCGTCCTTATAGCGTTCCATGAAAGCGCTTGTGGATTCCCCTTGGCACTGTTTTACCCTAGCGAGCTCGACAGGGTTTTTGGCGCACTTATTCCTCTGAGTAAAGTTTAAACGAAACGCCTTTCGCAACTCTTTAAACCCATCGATGCTTCTGCGTGGAAGCTTACTGAACCAGTTGCGCGCATTCCCTACTAATGTAGAGTTAAACATGTGGCACCACACAGGTTGTGGCCAATTTTCGATAGTGGCTGCTGATTCGAAAATTTTTAGGTGATCATCAGGATCACCTGTCCCATCATATGTTTTGACATTAGCAGGCATGCGCCTTCTCTTATTTTCCGAAAAATCGCTGATGCGCCTAATGAATGCATCAACTTTTTGGCGACGCCAGGGACGAGACATGTCTTCGTCTTCCTGGTCGCGGTATTTTCCCCTTGATTTCCAGTGTCCGGTTTCTTTGTCCTCGTTGTCCGAGGAGTCACTTGAGGATGAGCTTACTCTTTTGCGACGCTTGCGCCGACTATCATCGGAATCCGAGCTTGTTCCTCTGCGGCGCTTGCGCCGACTATCCTCAGAGTCAGAGCTTGAAGGGCTTTCGCTTGGGGAGCACCGTCGCCCAAGCCTATCATGAACCCTGCGACTACCAAGCCTAGTGTGGACATTGGCGCGCCGTTCCCCATCTTCATGCTCCTCCAGATACTGAAAGTCGGCTGTTTAGTCATCCACAACCTTCCTTCCAATCCTAGTAAACACTGGGTGTTTGCGGCTATCCTTCTCGCGTCTTTCCTTTCGGTAGCGCTGTGGGGATGCCTCATGCTCAGGGTCGAAGTTGAGCCTGGCGTGCAGACTTTGGCCTGACCTCTTTTTCGCCTCCTCTCGCATGAGCGCAACCAAGGCTTCATAATTTTGAGATACAAAATCACTTGGCGCTAGTTCAGGCGTGACTCCTTGATGAAGCGAAAAGTGTACCGCTTTTAGGGGGTCATTTAAGCCCTAAATCGTATTTATTTGATCAAATATTGTCCTAAATCGTTCCTTTTGTCATTTTAGGTACTTTGGAGAAGAAATCTGGAAAAGGAAGCATTTTGGACGTTTTTGGAGCATAAAAGTGAAGAAAACGACAAAGTCTCTAAATCTGCTGGAAAAGTACCTTTGATGGCGTCAAGCCCTAGTGTGACGCCGTCAGCCCTTGATAAGCCAGAGAGGATTTTGGAAGATTAAAGGGGGACGGCGTCAAGAAGGTCGTCAAGCCTTGATAAGCCAGAGAGGATTTTGGAAGATTAAAGGGGGACGGCGTCAAGAAGGCCATCAAGAAACCCTAACCGCGGCGAGGTGACGGCGTCACGACCCAAAGGGTGACGCCGTCAGATCTGTTTTCCTATATATACTTTCATAATTTTTAGTCATTAGTGTGCAACTTTGTGAGGAGAAACCCTAAGACGATTTTTCTGCCATTTTTAAGGGTTTTATACCCTTGGATCTCCCATGTTCAATTGAAGATAAGTAATCAATTAATCATTCAATATGTCTATGTGTTGTTTGATTATATCTTGTTCTTGTCTTTTATTTAACATGCTAGGCTAGATTTATCTTATGTTTGCTTAGATCTAATGAAACCTAACTATTGATTATTGGTTGTTGGTGTGTTATTAATTGTATTGGATGATTGTTTATCGATGTTAGGCTTAAGAAAACTGGCTAACCTCCTATACGGTAACTTGCTTGAACGTCTTAAGAAACATGAATCAATGCGTACTAAGGTTTTTATGGTTGTATTTAATGCATGAGCGAATTCTAGTGATCCCATGTTAGGAGCTTCTTAGCCGGCTCGACATAGGAGTGAAGTAGGAGCTTGTAGAGTTGGGGAAGTACGTACGCCACCCCACGATTGGTATTAAGGAATACACCCGTCATCCACGCAATTAATACACACTAATTAACCGGTAAAAGATAGTTAGGGAGTAAGGAAATCTAAGTAAAACACATTTCTCCCCATATAAGTTCCACAACCTTTTTATTTTCAGTCATTTTATTTTATTTGCAATTGTAGTTATTTGGGTTAGTTGACTAGCAACTAATTCCGCCCACTCCTTCAAACCCGAGATTTTACTTGCTTTTATAAAAATATAAAAATACAAAAAAAGAATCTTCCCTCACCCTTAGACCTATTAGAGTAGTTTTTCAATCCTAACGACACTATTCCCCTAGAGAACGATCAATCCCCCGGTACTTGCCACTACACTATACTACATCGGTCAGGTACACTGCCTGGTGGGGATTGCAAGCCTCTTGAGATCCCTTGAGAGGTAAAACCTGTTGTAAGGTCGCAAAACCACGCATCAAGTTTTTGGCGGCGCTGCCGTGGAATAGTTATTGTTTAGGTTGAATTTTTATTTTATTAGGTCTACTCACTAGATTCCTTTCTAGTGAGATTTTTATTTTATTTTTCTAGGTTTTCTTTAGTCTATCTTTTTTCTTCGTTTCTTTGTTTGTAACCATTACCATCCGACATCATGGAAGGTGGTAATATCCTCGATCCCAACAACCCACCACCACAACAACACCCACCTCCTAGAGCCCGTACCTTAGGAGACTACTCCCGTCCTAGCCACCATGGCTATCGAAACACCATTGAGCTCACTCAAGGAGCCAATGTCACTCCCTTGCGATCCGACACCATCCGGTTGGTGCAAAGCGGATGCGCATTCCATGGACTTCATTCCGAAGATCCTAATCAACATCTCAAGGACTTTCTCAAAATCGTTGATTCCATAGACCTTGATGTTGCCACTCGAGAGACGACCCGACTGCGTCTCTTTCAATTCTCTCTGCGGGACCAAGCTAGTCAATGGCTAGAGCGTCTACCCGCAGGATCCATCACCTCTTGGGATGATCTCACCACTCGTTTCCTTGCTCAGTTTTTCCCACCAGGAAGAACTAACAAGCTAAGGAATGATATCTTGATGTTCCAACAACGTCAAGGCGAAACCCTCTACGAGGCATCAACTCGATTCAAGGTGGTATGTGCTAAAACACATACCTTTTCTTGACCAAAACCAGACCCAAAATGACCAAAAACCCGACCAAAATGCCAAATATATTGTGTTTTTGTGTTTTTACATATGCAGGCACGGATATCGAAGAAAAAGACAAAAATAAAGAAATAGCCGGGAAACGAGCACGAGATTTGGGAGAGTGTCAAAGCCGAAGCCGGGAATGCTATATTTGGTCAAAAGTCAGAAACAACCTTTGGATTCAACTTGGAAAAAATGGCAAGATCAGTCCCTCATAAATACACATTATTAGTCCCTTTGATCAAAATCCTTAAAACCTTAACCTTTAATTAAATCTGGATCCCTTCCTTCAATAAACCCAATCCCACACCATTTAAATTCAACTCACCATCTAACCAAGCCAAACCCACCTCCTTTTAATAAATCCCAAACCCAATATAAACCCCAACCCGCTTACTAATCCTATCCTAGCCCAACTACACCACCGGCCCACTCCCCTTCTATATTAAACACAACCCGATCCACCCATAACCCGGGTCAAGAGATAAAATAACCTCCGGTCAAAACAAAAATAAAAAAACTCACACATTCAATAAACAAACTCACCCCTATCTCTCATTTTTTTTACCCGCCCCCCAATTGCACCCTCACATGAACCCTAATTTCACCATACCTTTGATTACCACAATTAAGGGTAATCAAGTAATTTCGTACGAATCAGACCTTGTCAGAAGGGTGTCAGAAGCGAGATAGCACAAAAGGAGTGAGGTGGCACACTCCCATTGGTCCGAACACCTCACCTCTACTCAATCAAACGGCTGTAATGGATGGAATTTGATCAAAGGGCGTAGATTGGCTCAGAGAAAGCACAACCTCACGCGGATCGCCAGCATGGACTTGCTAGAAGCTTCACCTCACGGCTATATAAAGGACTCCTCACTCACGATTTGAGGGTTAGCTAGTTAGTGGTTAGGATTTAGGAATTAGGAGTAGTGTAGTTAAGCTTAATTTGTGTCTTTTTAGCTTATTGTAATTTTATTTCAGTTTTTAGATCGATTTGTAATCTCAATTTAGTATTTTAATGCAAGTCATAGTTTGGTGAATGTTACTGCTACTCTGCTTAATTCTGCTTCTGGTTCTGCCTTCACTTCTTAGATTTCAGTTTGTACTCAAATCAGGTTTTCATTTAAAGTAAATGTAAGTCAACAATTTTTTACTTAGCTTATTTGTTTCTCTTTTCAATGCTTCATTTCCAGTTATTGCTTATTCAGTCTTTTAATAGTTTAAAATTAATCTGTCCTTTTACTGTTTAGCTTAATTTGGCTTCTACATTGCTCATAAGTCCATATCAGTTAGTATCAGATGTGTTTGGTTTAGGCTTATGTGAGGTCAATTAGTTATGTTACTGTTCTATTGCATTTCAATGAGATTTGGTTTAGTTTTCTGGTAGGATAGATTAGATGTTTCAGTAGGAATTAGTGTTTTTAATGCTTTATTGAGGATGATGAGTTGATAGGAACTAGGTTTAGAATCATTACTGCCTTCATGAGCTTTTCAATAAGCTGATCTTGTTAGACCTAAAAATTTTGCACTCCTGAGTCTCAAAAAGTAGTGTAAATTAGTGTGTAAGAGCTAAGTAGTTTTGGACTTGTTTTGCGCCGATTTCCCTTTCTGCTGTCATAAAGTCTGCTGATGCAGAACTTGTGTTTTTGAAGCTGCTTAATTACACCTGTTCTAGGCTTAAATTAGGATAGTAATTGGAAGATTAGGATAGGGCTTTTAAGTTTTTTAGGTAGCCAGTAGTGTAAAGTAACTTTTGCCCCCTTATAGTTCAAAAAAATTAGCTTATTAGATGCTTATTAAGTAGCTAGAAAGTAAGGAGTCAGGGCTGCAATTTATGTTTAAGGTCTGCTGCAACTTTTATGCTTTTCTGCTTATTGGCTTATCATTAGTAGCTTATCTAAGTTGGAATCTTCTTATTTGCTGCTACTTTATGATTCCTGAACATTTGGTGTTATCTTGTGCTTATTTGCTTAAAAAGTGCTTTTTGGCTTATTGAGAAATAGCTCTTTCTGCTTATTTTAGCTTATCTGGTAGTAGTTAATATTTTTCTTAAAAAGTAGAATAGTTTTTAGATTTTACAAAAAAATTCCAGATTTATTTGAGTTGTTTTGCTATTTTATATGCATTTTCTTAGTTTAAGTTAATTTTAAATGATATAAAAAGAAAAGAAAATAAAATAATTTCTGTTTTGTCACTTTTGGTCCCTAGACTTTCTATTAAAGTTAAAATCGGGACTGGTCAGTTTTCAGTTGTAAAGCAGTTTGTTTCTTTGCAATTTTAGTCCCTGTTCTTTATTTAGTCTAAGTTAGTTTCAGTTTTTGTAAATCTAGTCCCCCAACTTTTATAGAACTTTTATTGTCTTAAATTTTCTTTTATAAATTAGTTTTTCTAAATCACATTTTCAGTCCCTTTAGTTTTTATAAACTTTTTCTTTATTTTCTTTTATTAAAACTTAGTTTTTCTAAATTACATTTTCAGTCCTTTAGGTTTTTATTTTCGCATTTTAGTATATTTTCGCTATTAGTTTTATAAGTCTTGGGATTAGCCCGGGATTTGCGTTATTTTATTTCTTGTTGTGTGCTTATATTTGTTATCGTAGATTGTTTTTTAAATTTTCATATTTTAGTTTAACCAACACCAAAATAATCTTTCGCGTTCAAATTATTCACTTCACATTTTCACGACACCGAATCGACTTAAACGCCGTCAAACCTTCGTTGGGAGAACGACCCGGGGAAATATTTTCACAAATATTTCTTTGGAAAAAAAACAAATAAAAAAACACATCAATAAAAATGGCGCCGCTGCCGGGGAAGGCTTGAAACGTTGTCGTTGATTCGTATCGTATTTTGTGTATTGAAGAACCTTCCCCGTGGAAGTTATCGTCTTGTTTTGTAAATAAATTGTTTTTGAAAAATAAAAAAATATATATAATAAATAAAAAACCATTTGAATACTTGTCACCAAGTATTCACAATACCAAAAAAAAAAAAAAAAAAAAAAAAAAAAATTCGAAAAATCAAAAAAAACAAACCTAAAAAAAAAAAAAAAAAAAAAAAACACTTTTCCTAAAGTGTTTTCACCATTAATAAACATCCTCGGTCTTCCGTTGAAGGAGGGCGGTTGTAAACCATTCCGAATAAACAACAAAACAAATCGTGAAATTAAACGTTATCGGACTACTTTAATTCTACAACCGGATAGCGAGTAGTTTTGAAGGAAACGGTTACGGATAACGTAACGGTTACCAAAAATAAAATAAATTTGTTTTTCAAGGTTTTTATAAATATAAAATTCCAAAAAGATTTTTCTTTTCAAATTTTATTTTCCTTTTCTTTTGTGTTATTCAATGTTTTTTAAATTATAAAATCCAAAAATAATCTTCTTATCCTCTCATCCATTTGATTCTTCTTCTTTAACCCTCTAAACCGTATAATTCTATCTCTTTCTCCCTCTCATGTTTAATTCTTATTATAATTCTTCATCATTTTTTACCACAACCGTCGAAGATGATGGAACAAAAAGCATGGAAGAATTGTTGTTTGAGGAGCAGAGGCGGGTTGTAATAGCTTTATATTGTACACATGACATTAATTACTCTTCGAGTGGCAATCCCACTCCGTCTTCTGAATCTATCCTCCTCGACTCTTCCAATCCTTCCCTCACACCGGTTGAGGAAAGTGACCCCGTTTTGGAAGAGGTCGATACTTCTCTTGCTAATGATAATTCCGATTCGACGATGGTTGATGGCTCTACTTTTGATTCGGAGGGAGATATTCATTTTCTTGAAGAGTTATTGAGTGAAGAACCATTATCTTCCCTCCCTCCGATGAGTAGTGAAGCTTTTGATGAGTCCGATGATGATACGCTTCCAGATGAGGATGTTCCAAACGAAAATATCATTATTTATTCGAACCCTCTTTTTGAAACCGTTGATACGGATGAGATGCCGTTTGATCACGCTGCGGATGATGACGTTGAAAGTTATGCCGATTCTCACAATGAGTATACTCCGAGTATTGAAGACTCTTGTGGAGATATCGATGATGTTGAGGAATCGCGTTCCGATTATGAGTTCATTAGCTTAGAGGAGATAAAGGATTTCGACCTAGATGAAGATGAGATCGAAGATGATTTACTTCGTGAAAAATTATCTAATATCAATCTTCTCATTTCAAAGATCGAAGCTTTAAATAATCCGACTCCGTCTACTAATGCCGTGATCACCTCTTCATTTCCTATCCCCGATATGGATAGTGATTTCTTACCCGAGCTTGAAATTTTTCGATTTGAAGAGAAGAGTAGTGGCAGTCCCACTATTCATGCTGATATTTCTCTTCCGGATTATGAGTGCTTTCATTTTGAAATTGATTCCGAACCGATTTCCGATAATCCGTCACGTGACCCTCTTTTAGAGGATGTCGATCGATTTCTTGCTTCGGATGACTCGATACCACCGGGTATTGAGAATGACGAGAATGGTCTTATTGAAGATAATGATTTACTTTCTGATGTTGACTCCTTTCTCTTCGATTTACCATATTCTCGTCCACCCGCGAAACCACCGGATGTAGAATTTGAATCCGATACGGATGAAGTTATTTTTGGAGTGGTGGACGAGATTTCTGAACATGATGTTCCGTTGCTTGATATTTTCCCCACCCAAACCACCCGTGATTCCAATGATTTTTATGCTTTCACCATCCGTGTGTTTCACCCATTCTTCACTTATCCCATCATTTCTCCATCTTTCCACTCCTCCGGGAGTGAGGATACCGTCTTCGACCCCGGCATCTCCGTTCTTCATGCCGGGTGTCCGTTACAGGGTGTCCGTTCCTCTTGCTCCCCCAAGGACAAATAAATTCGGGGTCGAGTCAAGCTCATGTGACTCGGTTATCAAAAACAAGCGCTTCGTGGGAGGCACCCCATGCATATCCTTCTATCTTCTTTCTATTTTCTAATAAAGTGAGTGAGGAGGGCTCCCTCTTCCATATCTTGTGTTTCGTGTTTTCTGTGATGTGTCCAGGAATGCTGATGATGAAGACTCTCGTGCTCGTAGTTTCCTTCACGCTACTCGAGTTTCATCATCCGCTGCTTATCCAATATCCAAAATCTTATCGTTTTACATTGATCTTTTGGCATAATTAATAAACGGCCTTAGATTTTTGTAGGAAGAACCCGTACCTTTAAGACATTGAGGACAATGTCTCGTTCTAGTCTGGGGGGGGGGGGGGGTAATCTTGCGATTTGATTTTTGCCTTGCATTTTTGCTATTGTCTCGTGCAACCCCGTTTGTCCTCAAAAAAAAAAAAAAAAAAAAAAAAAAAAATCCAAAAAATCCAAAAAATGAGAAAATTTAAAAATTTTTGCAAAAATATAATAATTTTGACATTTTTGTTGACTTTCCGTTGGAGAGAGTAGGAATAAAATTCTGACTTGACCGGGCGTGTTGAGCCCTAGCTTGTCTCCTTAACCGTTTATAATCTATAAGCTCGTGCTAGTCTTTTACATAAGGAGCTAGAAAACGCGAATTCTTTTTAAGAGTTTGCAAGTTCCCGTATTTGACTTTATATATGCATGGCTTGATTATAAGGCTAAGCATTCGCGGATCTTATTATTTAAGATTTTAAATTTGCGAAGAACGAGAAATGATAGAGTTGTTTATAAGTCAGATTGCTAAACGTGGAGTAGTTGGTTCTCTTTAGAGCTCATCGAAGTTATTTGTGGCTTTTTGTTCCCATCAGCTTGTTTCACTCAAAATAGAAATCTAGGAATAATTAAAGCTATTTTGGTTTTGGCGAAATTTAGTTTTTAATCCTTCTTAAGAGAATCCTTGCTTATAAGAGGTGGGTACACATCAAGGTACTGCCAGTGTTACGGTGTAATAGACTATTCCATCTTGCCGGCTCACAACCGATGTTGGGATTGTTATAAAAGCCGTAGGACTCGGGATTTGGCAAAATATATAATGAATAATATATAATAATAATCCAAAGCCATAAAAAGTTTTCTGCATCTTGCCGGTTCGCAGCCGATGTTGTAGACTTCTAATAAAGGCAGAGGAAAATTTCCAAGGTCATAATAGACTATCACATCTTGCCGGTTCGCAGCCGATGTTGTGATTGTTATAAAGGGCCAAGGATCAATAATTATATGTGCTTAATAATGTTAAAAATGCCAAATTTCGACTCCGAGGTATCCTAATAAAGGCTTCCGTCTCTGGACTCGTAGATGAGTTGTTTCGGTCGCAAATAAAAGGGATATCCTCAAAATCGTGTTAAATCAGAGACCTTGATGTGGACCTCATTTTTGTATGCAACGGTTTTCGAGGGAAGGTTTGGAAACTACTTAGCGTCTAAACTAGGTATCTTTATCGGATTAAAAATTATCGAAACGAGAATTTGAAGAAATTCATTTCTCACCAAAAATAAAATAAATAGAGGAAAAATAGGAATTTGGGAACGAGAAGTCCACAATTAGCTTTTATGAGTAGTGTCGGCAATCTAACTTGTAAATGACAATGATCTCGTTTTTAAGCTTAGTTTGGGGGCTCGTGAAAAATCAGGGACGACGAATTTTATCCGTATGGTCACTTCTTCATGAGTCGTGTTTCCTGCTCGAAGACCCTAAAAGTTATCTTTTGATAATGATTGTCGACAAAAGCCGTCACATGAATAATGAGAAAAATAAGGAAATACAAAAATAAAATAAAAAGGAAAATCGGGGAGTTTTTATAACATTGCATGAGGACATTGCAATACTTAGTCTGGGGGATTTTGGTATGTGCTAAAACACATACCTTTTCTTGACCAAAACCAGACCCAAAATGACCAAAAACCCGACCAAAATGCCAAATATATTGTGTTTTTGTGTTTTTACATATGCAGGCACGGATATCGAAGAAAAAGACAAAAATAAAGAAATAGCCGGGAAACGAGCACGAGATTTGGGAGAGTGTCAAAGCCGAAGCCGGGAATGCTATATTTGGTCAAAAGTCAGAAACAACCTTTGGATTCAACTTGGAAAAAATGGCAAGATCAGTCCCTCATAAATACACATTATTAGTCCCTTTGATCAAAATCCTTAAAACCTTAACCTTTAATTAAATCCGGATCCCTTCCTTCAATAAACCCAATCCCACACCATTTAAATTCAACTCACCATCTAACCAAGCCAAACCCACCTCCTTTTAATAAATCCCAAACCCAATATAAACCCCAACCCGCTTACTAATCCTATCCTAGCCCAACTACACCACCGGCCCACTCCCCTTCTATATTAAACACAACCCGATCCACCCATAACCCGGGTCAAGAGATAAAATAACCTCCGGTCAAAACAAAAATAAAAAAACTCACACATTCAATAAACAAACTCACCCCTATCTCTCATTTTTTTTACCCGCCCCCCAATTGCACCCTCACATGAACCCTAATTTCACCATACCTTTGATTACCACAATTAAGGGTAATCAAGTAATTTCGTACGAATCAGACCTTGTCAGAAGGGTGTCAGAAGCGAGATAGCACAAAAGGAGTGAGGTGGCACACTCCCATTGGTCCGAACACCTCACCTCTACTCAATCAAACGGCTGTAATGGATGGAATTTGATCAAAGGGCGTAGATTGGCTCAGAGAAAGCACAACCTCACGCGGATCGCCAGCATGGACTTGCTAGAAGCTTCACCTCACGGCTATATAAAGGACTCCTCACTCACGATTTGAGGGTTAGCTAGTTAGTGGTTAGGATTTAGGAATTAGGAGTAGTGTAGTTAAGCTTAATTTGTGTCTTTTTAGCTTATTGTAATTTTATTTCAGTTTTTAGATCGATTTGTAATCTCAATTTAGTATTTTAATGCAAGTCATAGTTTGGTGAATGTTACTGCTACTCTGCTTAATTCTGCTTCTGGTTCTGCCTTCACTTCTTAGATTTCAGTTTGTACTCAAATCAGGTTTTCATTTAAAGTAAATGTAAGTCAACAATTTTTTACTTAGCTTATTTGTTTCTCTTTTCAATGCTTCATTTCCAGTTATTGCTTATTCAGTCTTTTAATAGTTTAAAATTAATCTGTCCTTTTACTGTTTAGCTTAATTTGGCTTCTACATTGCTCATAAGTCCATATCAGTTAGTATCAGATGTGTTTGGTTTAGGCTTATGTGAGGTCAATTAGTTATGTTACTGTTCTATTGCATTTCAATGAGATTTGGTTTAGTTTTCTGGTAGGATAGATTAGATGTTTCAGTAGGAATTAGTGTTTTTAATGCTTTATTGAGGATGATGAGTTGATAGGAACTAGGTTTAGAATCATTACTGCCTTCATGAGCTTTTCAATAAGCTGATCTTGTTAGACCTAAAAATTTTGCACTCCTGAGTCTCAAAAAGTAGTGTAAATTAGTGTGTAAGAGCTAAGTAGTTTTGGACTTGTTTTGCGCCGATTTCCCTTTCTGCTGTCATAAAGTCTGCTGATGCAGAACTTGTGTTTTTGAAGCTGCTTAATTACACCTGTTCTAGGCTTAAATTAGGATAGTAATTGGAAGATTAGGATAGGGCTTTTAAGTTTTTTAGGTAGCCAGTAGTGTAAAGCAACTTTTGCCCCCTTATAGTTCAAAAAAATTAGCTTATTAGATGCTTATTAAGTAGCTAGAAAGTAAGGAGTCAGGGCTGCAATTTATGTTTAAGGTCTGCTGCAACTTTTATGCTTTTCTGCTTATTGGCTTATCATTAGTAGCTTATCTAAGTTGGAATCTTCTTATTTGCTGCTACTTTATGATTCCTGAACATTTGGTGTTATCTTGTGCTTATTTGCTTAAAAAGTGCTTTTTGGCTTATTGAGAAATAGCTCTTTCTGCTTATTTTAGCTTATCTGGTAGTAGTTAATATTTTTCTTAAAAAGTAGAATAGTTTTTAGATTTTACAAAAAAATTCCAGATTTATTTGAGTTGTTTTGCTATTTTATATGCATTTTCTTAGTTTAAGTTAATTTTAAATGATATAAAAAGAAAAGAAAATAAAATAATTTCTGTTTTGTCACTTTTGGTCCCTAGACTTTCTGTTAAAGTTAAAATCGGGACTGGTCAGTTTTCAGTTGTAAAGCAGTTTGTTTCTTTGCAATTTTAGTCCCTGTTCTTTATTTAGTCTAAGTTAGTTTCAGTTTTTGTAAATTTAGTCCCCCAACTTTTATAGAACTTTTATTGTCTTAAATTTTCTTTTATAAATTAGTTTTTCTAAATCACATTTTCAGTCCCTTTAGTTTTTATAAACTTTTTCTTTATTTTCTTTTATTAAAACTTAGTTTTTCTAAATTACATTTTCAGTCCTTTAGGTTTTTATTTTCGCATTTTAGTATATTTTCGCTATTAGTTTTATAAGTCTTGGGATTAGCCCGGGATTTGCGTTATTTTATTTCTTGTTGTGTGCTTATATTTGTTATCGTAGATTGTTTTTTAAATTTTCATATTTTAGTTTAACCAACACCAAAATAATCTTTCGCGTTCAAATTATTCACTTCACATTTTCACGACATCGAATCGACTTATACGCCGTCAAACCTTCGTTGGGAGAACGACCCGGGGAAATATTTTCACGAATATTTCTTTGGAAAAAAAAACAAATAAAAACATACATCACAAGGACTTACTCCAAAAAGTCCCTCACCATGGCATAGAACTTTGGCTCCAAGTCCAAATCTTCTATGACCACATCAATCTCTCCACGAGGCAAACCATTGACCAATCGGCCGGTGGTAAGCTACGTGATCAAAGTGAGGAACAATCATGGGCTCTCCTGGAAGATCTTGCTCTTTATGACAACGAAAGTTGGAGTGATCCCCGTGATTTGAATAAAACGGTCAAGGCAATATCTTTGCCTTCGAACAATTCAAGCACTTCCGACCGTAGGATCATAGAACTTGAAGACCAAGTCAAATTTCTTATGAAATCCTACGAGGCTCCTAAACCTTCAAGCCAAGTGAACAAAATCACTTCTTCATGTGAATTATGTAGTGGTACCTACGACACTCGTGAATGCGTGGAACTCCCCGAACAAGCTTTTGCGGACTACGTATCCTCGCGTACCGACGGAGCGGGAGACAAGTGGTACACTTTCAAACCCGAGCCAAACCCCTACGGTGATTCATACAACCCCTCATGGAAAAATCACACAAACCTTAGGTGGAAACAAAACCAAAACGCACAACAATCCAATTCCTCCAACCCACCTAATCGTTTTCAATCAAGCGGTTCATCCCCAAACCGTACTTTCAATAACAATCCTTCCAACAATTATGGTATTACCAATAATCTTGAAGGATTGATATCCAAATTTATGGCATCTCAAGAAGCTCGGATAGCTAGATTCGAATCCGAATTCAATCAACAACAAACGGAGATGACCAATAAAATTGACAACTTATTGAAAGCCCTCGATAACCAAGTGCTATCACCTCCACATAAGGACGCTAGGAACACAATTAGCGGACCCCAAGTAAAAGACCCCTCTTCATCCAAACATGTCCACTTCGTCAACATTGTCACTATTAAACCAATTGATAGGAATGAGGATAATAGTGAACCTGAGGATGAGGTTAAGAAAGTCGAGGTTGATAAAGAAGTTAGGAAGAGTGAGATTGAAAAAGTAGATGATGATGAGGACTACTTCAATAGGCTACCCACTAAGGAAGAACGCGCATATCATACAGACTTATTCGATGACCCTGAGACACCATACTTCCTAGGTAGACCAATTATAGAAGTGGGCGACCCTTCTAATCTCAACATACCATGCAACATCGGACATTTACATGTGTGGAAAGCTTACATCGACCTTAGATCGCCCATAAACATCATGACTAGAGCCCACTACAACTTGATAATGAAAAATCAACTTGGGTATAGGATGCTCCCTGATAAGGGTTGGATGAGTAACTTCACGGGAAGAGTTAAGGGATTACCTGTTTATGTAGGAAACTTCACCTATGCCACCGAATTTGTAATTGTAGAAGATATCCGCCCAATAGTCGATGCATGCTTAACTCAAGTAGTTTTTGGAAAACCATTTGTTGAGGCCTCTAGAATGACTTATGAACCTTTCTTAGGGATAGTCAGATTTAAGGATGAGACCGATGAGGTAAACTACCAAATGCCGTATAAGATAGAGCAATTCCAACACTTGTCAAATGTTGAGAAGGAGCTTAAGCAAGCAGTCTACTATAGGAATGATGGAGATAGAAGTAAAGGAGTAGACTATGTTATGGAAAGGATATCCGGTTTCTACAAGGATTGTTTGAAATTAGGACCGGAATATAAAACCGGACATGAGAATGGCCTAGAAACCGTGACCAATGATGGAGTCACGTAATGTACAGTGACTTTGAGTCTAGCTACAAGACTCGTTAATAAAGAAAAGCGCTTCTTGGGAGGCAACCCAAGCTTTATTTGCTTTGTGTGTTTATTTATTTGTTTGTTTGATTTTATTTGCTTCCGTATGTATGTTTAATTTTTATTATTATTGATTCATGTTCGAAACTAAATTGTGAAAATGCTTTATCTTGTTTTTAACTTCGTCTTAACTACATATAAAGGTATTTTGCAAAAGTTAAGTGTAAGGGAAATCCAAATCGGTTTATTAGAACAAATGAACATGAATCATAACAATATTAAATTAACATACATATTAGTATTTGTTTGAGTCAAATGCTTGTATCGAGTCATAATGATATTTTGCAGGATTTCCAGGAAGTAAGGTATAGGTTCTTCCAGAAATTTTTCGGAAACTTAACATGAGAATTCTGTCAGATCATTTCTGACGGCGTCAGGCCTTACAACCTGAAGGCGTCAGGTTTTAATTTTCTGAAATTTTTGAAAGTTTTGTTTTCATAAAAAGTTTTTATTAAATCTCTAACTTATAAACTCCAGGAATCTGCAAAATAATCATTCCACAAGCATTATATCCTTATACAGATTTATCCCGCCGATGTTATGCAGGTTTTCTTGTTTGTTTTCTCAGGTTTAACAGGTTATTTTGGACAAGGAGATGTATGTGGAATCAAGCTTTTGGCGCTGCTTTAATCTTGAAGCTTCAACATTAACTTGGAAGAAGATCTAACCATGTTACCTCTTTATCCACCGAACAAATCAGGGGAGTATTTGATTTCATTCTTTTACCTTATTTACTTTTACATCTTGTTATTTGAACATTGGGGACAATGTTCATCTTAAGTGTAAGGGGGGGGGGGGGGGTAAAGTACGATACCTTAGAGAATACAATTGCACTTGATTTTTTGTTTGTTTGATGGTAGATGTGTAATAAAACTGAGAGAAATACCTGTTAAAGCAATTTTAGTGCCAAATTTAAAATTTTTTACAACATATAGGAGTGAAACTTTGGTCTTAATGAGCGTCTCACGGATAGGAGTTATATGACTAGCACAAAACCGTACCACTAAAAAATTTTCCACCCCCAAATATGTGAGGTTCGCCCCTAGAATTGGTAGAAAAAGCATTTATGCTATGATGTGTGTACCGGTAGCACTTAGATTCTAGAACTTGCGTTAGGACCATTCCGAGGCCACAAGTGAGACTACATTCGTGTAGTTAGATTTACTACATGATAAGAGGCATTAGGATTAACCCATTGTTTTACACCTGTGTTTTTGTTATAATTACATTGGCTACATTGGTCAAGTAATTCTCCCACACCCTTTGCGTTGTACTCATTTTTAGTACACGATACCCCTAGTACACCCCTCAGAGCCTATCTTTTCGTTTCTAACTTTAAGCATTTTACTTAAAGTAAGAATTTGTTTACACCCCACTTAAATGTACACCCAAATCGCCTTAGCCTACCTTGTATGCACTCATTTTTAGTGCATTATTGTGACAACATTTGTTTAAACCCCAAGTTAATTATCTAATTGATTACATGGTTGCTAAGTCGAGTCATATCCTTGTACATATTGTTTTGGGACGATTGGGACTCATGGGTAAAGTACTAGTGTAATGGAGTAATGGGGAAGAACAACATTATTACCCCCATATGTGCTAAATATTAAAAAAGTACTCCAAGTGTTTCGATTATCTTAATTCGAGTCATTAGAATAGTTAATTGTAAAGTTATGTAAAAGTTCAAGTGTAAGGGGGATACAACCCCCCTGCGATGTATTATTTCGGATGGTAGGGCAAGAGTGTATGCAAAAAAAAAAAAAAAAAAAAAAAAAAAAAAAAAAAAAAAAAAAGGTAGAAAAAACATACGGACTACCATCCCGTTTCATTTTATGTGTATTTTATCTTTTTGTTATTTTCTTTCATTAGCTTAAGTCGAGTCTAGTCTTGGCTTAGCAACGCCATATTGTACATGTAATTAATCAAGATCTTTAACTCGCCACCAGTAAAATATCCTTTATCCAACAAAACCGTGTTTATCATATCCCTACACCTAACGTTATAACCCGTTTAAAAGCCCTCTTTGATAGTTTATCTTAGGTGCTTACGCCTAGTGGAGGAGGTTTTTGATCCTTTCCCAAGCCTATGGTAATCTATTTGCTATGACAGGTAGTGAGAGATATTATTCATTCCCATTTATGAGATATACTTTTATGACACCTGAGAGATGTGAGTATCTAAACACTACTTGTGAGGTGCTAGTTTGTAATCTCCGTGCTTATTATGATTAAAAGTGGAACGACTAATTGTTGTAATTACTTTTATATTAGCGTTAAATGACCCCTAACTTGTATTTTGATTAGAATAAAAGCGCATTTGCTTGGGGACAAACAAATCTCAAGTGTAAGGGTATTTGATGAAGCGAAAAGTGTACCGCTTTTAGGGGGTCATTTAAGCCCTAAATCGTATTTATTTGATCAAATATTGCCCTAAATCGTTCCTTTTGTCATTTTAGGTACTTTGGAGAAGAAATCTGGAAAAGGAAGCATTTTGAACGTTTTTGGAGCATAAAAGTGAAGAAAACGACAAAGTCTCTAAATCTGCTGGAAAAGTACCTTTGACGGCGTCAACCCTAGTGTGACGCCGTCAGCCCTTGATAAGCCAGAGAGGATTTTGGAAGATTAAAGGGGGACGGCGTCAAGAAGGTCGTCAAGCCTTGATAAGCCAGAGAGGATTTTGGAAGATTAAAGGGGGACGGCGTCAAGAAGGCCATCAAGAAACCCTAACCGCGGCGAGGTGACGGCGTCACGACCCAAAGGGTGACGCCGTCAGATCTGTTTTCCTATATATACTTTCATAATTTTTAGTCATTAGTGTGCAACTTTGTGAGGAGAAACCCTAAGACGATTTTTCTGCCATTTTTAAGGGTTTTATACCCTTGGATCTCCCATGTTCAATTGAAGATAAGTAATCAATTAATCATTCAATATATCTATGTGTTGTTTGATTATATCTTGTTCTTGTCTTTTATTTAACATGCCAGGCTAGATTTATCTTGTGTTTGCTTAGATCTAATGAAACCTAACTATTGATTATTGGTTGTTGGTGTGTTATTAATTGTATTGGATGATTGTTTATCGATGTTAGGCTTAAGAAAACTGGCTAACCTCCTATACGGTAACTTGCTTGAACGTCTTAAGAAACATGAACCAATGCGTACTAAGGTTTTTATGGTTGTATTTAATGCATGAGCGAATTCTAGTGATCCCATGTTAGGAGCTTCTTAGCCGGCTCGACATAGGAGTGAAGTAGGAGCTTGTAGAGTTGGGGAAGTACGTACGCCACCCCACGATTGGTATTAAGGAATACACCCGTCATCCACGCAATTAATACACACTAATTAACCGGTAAAAGATAGTTAGGGAGTAAGGAAATCTAAGTAAACACATTTCTCCCCATATAAGTTCCACAACCTTTTTATTTTCAGTCATTTTATTTTATTTGCAATTGTAGTTATTTGGGTTAGTTGACTAGCAACTAATTCCGCCCACTCCATCAAACCCGAGATTTTACTTGCTTTTATAAAAATATAAAAATACAAAAAAAGAATCTTCCCTCACCCTTAGACCTATTAGAGTAGTTTTTCAATCCTAACGACACTATTCCCTAGAGAACGATCAATCCCCCGGTACTTGCCACTACACTATACTACATCGGTCAGGTACACTGCCTGGTGGGGATTGCAAGCCTCTTGAGATCCCTTGAGAGGTAAAACCTGTTGTAAGGTCGCAAAACCACGCATCACTCCTTCTAGCACGAGGGAGTCTATTTCCAAAACAAGATCCTTGTTTCGGATAGGCGCATTTGGTGGCTCAGTGAAGTTTACTTCTAGCATGGTGAGAGGAGTGCGCTGTAGGTCTACCACGCTAGTACTTGTTGTAGTAGCATTGGTAATCGTAGTGAGCGGTTCTACTGGAGTAAAGAGCAGATCTGAGTACGATCCTAAGCTTCTGGGCGCACTGGTTGTCCCAGAGGCCTGCTTAGAGGCCGCATCAGTTTGCTGTTTCTTCCCTAGTAGGTCGTCATGCGTTTTCTTCGTATGCGGAGTCCGCTGATTTCCGTGCTTTGTCATTCTAGTTCTTAGCAAAGTTCTTAGTGTAGGGTCCCACGGATGGCGCCACTTGTTGATACAAAAGCTGGGCGTTCCTTGATTCCGTACCAATCAGATCTTAATGCTTGAGACCTGCGCACTAAGAAAACAAAAAGACACCGTTAGGCTTATCGTGGGATTGTCTCCCACGATTATTGATGACATCAAATAAGTACATATTATTAGCATCATTATCCCATTTATATTGCTCATTTTATACTATTATGTGTGAGATTTGGTACTTAATCATTTACTTTTGTAAATCTCAGTAATATCGGAGCAATTGGAGAAAGTTATGGAAAAAGATGTGTTTTGGAGCAAAAACGAAGATATTGAAGAATGCCTACTGATCAGACACTCAATACGGCGTATCAACGCTAATTAGATACGCCGTATCCATATACTTAGAAGAGTTCAAGACCTTGCCTGACTTTGATGCATACGGCGTATCCATCTTTGGGAATACGCCGTATATGAAACTTGGTCGATTTGAAGAATACGGCGTATCGGATTCTATGAATACGCCGTATAGAACCCCTAGATATTTGAAGACCAAGACGGGATTACATCGAATGCGGCGCATCCTATCCTTGAGATACGTCGTATATGAGCCTTAACCGATAAATCAAGTGAAGAATCGAAGCCAAGTGAAGAAATAATGTTTACGTAACAACTTTAGAAGATGCTTCACTGTTTTGGTCATAAAATCTTCATCCGGACTCCGTTTTAGTTGATTCAAGTGGCCATGCGAAGAGAAAAAGAAAATCTATCTGATTCTGAAGGTGATGCGGCGCATAGGGCTTTTAGATGCGCCGTATCGGGGTCGAACAGCAGACTATGTTTTTGGAAATTACTTGGAGGCTACTCTTGCTTAATCCTATAAATACCAAAGCCCTTGCACGACTTTGGAGGACCATTATCAGTGGGGAACAGCCCCAAATCGTCCCCAACACCTTCTCCATCCACCATTGAAGATCGACGAAGAACATCTGCATACTTATCTTTGTGTATCATTCGGTTAGCATAATAAATTTGTCTATGGATTTCTTATGTTTAATTTTTATGTATACTTTATCTTTTGCTGAGATTATGGGCTAACACCCTTAGGTGTTAGCCATGTTTATGAAGTTTTATTAGTTTTTATGATTTTGTCGATGTGTTTGCTTTGTTATTGGATTGGGTGCTTGTCGATAAAAACTCGTTTATTGCTTATAACTAGTAGAAGTCTATGTAACTAGGTTATGATCCTTATAACTTTAATTGATGTGACTTAACTACCTGTAATTGTGGTTGCTTAGGTTGAGTTATATGCGTGTTAACCCGAATCTCTATTAGGAATCATTGTTTGGCATAAACGGAACGTGTCTACAACCTAATAGGACTAGAAGCGTGTAATACCGAACTAGGTTAGATGGTTTAAAGCAATAAGTTAGTATTGATGCTAGACGAGTCACTATGATCATGTCCTCTTTCCCACCACGATGGTAGGTTATTTAATCGTGACAGGATTAATAATCGGATTGGCGACAAAACAATTGAATGAATTAAAACAAGTAGACGTAAGCATGTATAACTATAAAATGGATTAGACGTGGCTAACCCGTTCTTCCTATCTATCTTCATCTATCTTTAATTTGCTTTTAATTAGTTTAATATTTATTTTCTCGTATTTAGTTTAATTAAACACACAAAATCGTGATAGCCTCTCAGGCTAAAACCCCAAAAATATTTACTTGCTTTCTAGGTTAGAATAGTTAGTTTAGTAATTAGAATACCTTTAGATCATCTTAGCTTCGCTCATAGTGAACGACCCTTGCTTACCTAGAAACTATCTACATTGATCGGGTACACTGCTCGTGAGTGTTTAGAGTCTATAGGTTAGTTCGGCAATAAATAAATTTAAAACTTGGTTGATTTTTATAGACCTAAAAAAACACATCAATTATCCTCCGGCGTGAGAGTAAGTAATCGGTTTTTAGGGTTTAGTTGAAGAGTTAGGGTTTGTAAATCGTACCTTTGATGAGAGTCGAGAGACTCTTTATATACACACGAAAACCTAGTTGGTTTCGTGCTCCTCACTCCTCAGCGTATCCCGCATAGGTCGGTTTTGATACATATCCCATAAATAAGAGATATCCTATCAAGACCATAAATAACTTCGGGTTTGGGCCAGCGTAAGCCCAAACCGTTATTGCAATAGCCCATTCGTGATGAGTTTGAGTCCATTCGTGATGGACTTGAGTATGGGTCGGGTTCGTGACCCGGATACGGACTATACGTCATCACTCAACCAGCAAACCGTCTTAAACATAACACATTTGAGCAATAAACTTGTCAAAAACAATAAACTTGTCAACTTTACCATAAAGAATGGGTTATAGTAAAGTTGCCAAGTTTATTGTTCCAAACCACCATCTTTAGCTGTTTGGAATAAAATCCGAAATGGTAAAGGAGGACTTGCCTTGGTTTTTTTATTTGCAAATCCAAGAACATCGTCACCTCCACATTTGTCCATTTTTTCCCTCCGAATATTAAACTACCATCATATAATATAGACAAAATTAAGTAAATTGTAGAATGAATTAGTATAAGATAAAAGATTCAAACAAAAAAAAGATATAAAAATTACAAACAAACCCGATAAATCGATTGTGCAGAAGCTCATACATGGGATTCATGATTAAACAACCTAGAGTAAACACAAAAACAAAAACAAAATGAGAATATCGAATGGTTAACTTGATTCGTGGGATAATTAATTTGGGGGAAAACTGATTTTGACCGATTATTGATTGGAGGTTACTTTTTAAGGTTCATTTCAACAAAAATTTAAGGGGGATGATTTCATTCGGGGGTTCATTGTTTGTAACGATGATTATATTGGTCCGATTTTCTGGTTTGATTTTGTTTGTAACAATAATTCGATGGAATGATTTCTGGAAGTATGATTTTTGATTGGGTAAGAAAATCGGGGGTTCATTGTTCTTGTGATAGTTATGTTGTTTGATCTACCGAATGGGTATTCTAGTGTGTGTTTTTTTGTTTAAATTAAATGCGATGAAGTAAAATGAATATGGTCCATTGGATCAAAAATAATAACAGGTGTCATTATCCTGGAATTTTGGTGGGTTATTTCCTTGGAAAAACCTTGTTTTATATAGGTGGATATATATATATATATATATATATATATATATATATATATATATATATATATTATATATATATATATATATATATATATATATATATATATATATATATATAGCACAATTAATCAAAAGCTTAAAGGGTTATAAACTTAGCAAATCTATAAATTTTAAAATTCAATGTAATCACCTGTATGAGATCGATATGGTTTTGACTCGTGGAAGACCTCATAGAAATCGAAATATAATCAAACATTGAAGAATTTTGGAACCTCAATTAATCCACTAAATCAAAAACTAAACCTTGATATTAGGGTTATTTCTTGTTGTCTCGACGAGGAGATGGATGTCGAAAAAGGTTTTCCGATGAGATTTGTAAGATGGTTATCCTGGGATTCCGTTTTTCCTTAAATTACATTTTTCGCCCTCAAATATAAAACAATAGCATTGAGGCCCATGTGTATTTTCAGATTTTAAGTACAAAAACGTTTTTTTAATTTTTTTAGGCAAATTAGGAAATAATTAGGTTCAATTAATTTTTTAAACCCAAAAAAAATAATCAAATTAAAAAAATTATTACTAAATAAGGAATGATTTATTTTTTTAAAATGCAAAAGTCCCCACTTGAGGTTTTGTTTTATTATATAAAAGATGTAACCTCTAAAAGAGTCGAAAATTTAAAATTAACTACATAGTTAAAATGGAGATGATCGTCAACAATAATAAAATTATGCTCATAGAATTCCCAGACTAATGTCAATATAACCAATTCCATCGAGTAAATTAATTTAAGTTGAGTATAAGTAACACATACAAAAATACAAAAGGACACATTGTAAAAATGTATGGACATCTACTATATTAATAAAACAGGGTTTTGAAATCTTATCTTACTCTCAAAATACCTTAAAACTTGCCACCTGTATATTCATTTTGAACGGCCATAAACAAATTCCTCTTCTAAGCATTGACTGGGAAAAAATGGGGCGGCATCCATGATCACTTTCTCATTTGAAACAACCCACTCCAAAAAAACACATACCTTTCTCTCTCAACAACGCTTTCTAAACCCTAAATCTTCAAACGCAAGATCCAATTCAGGCTTTTCAATCATAAAAATAAGCTATTAAAAAACACACACACACAATTTCTCATTCGGATTCAGTGTATCCCCACATAAAAAACACACACACAATTTCTCCTTCTCAAAACCCTATCCCCACGATTTACTGAATTGATTTCATGTTTATATTGCCTTGATCATTCCATTGTCAACAACTAATTCACGATTTGCCGATCCATAAGGTAAATTCAATTACTGAATTTTAGGTTTTTTTAAAAGAAAATCCATGATTTTCCTATTCGATTGTAATGTTGTTTGTGATTTTAGCTTTGATTCCTTGAAAATTGTAAATTATAGCTTTTTCTTTTTATATAAAAAATCCATTAACAATAATTGTTTATGATTGTTTGATTCGATTCTAATGTTGATTGTGATGACACACCAACAGGAAGATCGTGATTTGCATTGTTAGGGATAAAATTGAATCTTCAATCTCCAATCAGGTATGTTGAATATCCAATTCAACTTTTGTATATATATATATATATATATATATATATATATATGTGATTCATTAAACCTTGAAAGATAATAATGGTTTAATATTTTATTATAGATATGTGATTGATTGTTGGTTTTGGTTTAGGGTCCTCGAACTGTGGATTTGTTTGAGCTCAATAGTTCATTCATGATAAAAAGTAAATATTTAATTTGAATATTTTTTTATAATTGTGTTATGCGGATTTGCGTTTGTGATTTGTTTGTTTAAATCAATTATTATACAGGATTACATTCATATCTTTTTTTGTATTTGTATAGTATTTTGTGATGTAGAAGTCTAAAAGAGAAATCGGGAAGAAAATGAAAAGCACATATTGTTGTCGATGAAGGTAAATTCCTTACAATTGGAATGAGAGATTGGTTGTTTTGTTTATGGTTGTTTGATCAACAAAGGCTATATATTAATTTGTGTGTGTCTTTGTAAGTGTTTGATGAAATGTATGTATGAACAAAATATGAATTGAAGTCGTCGACTTTAGTTTGTTGTTTTAGAGATCCAATGTCGTGTAATTGCAATTTAATATATCAATTATTTGTTCGCATCATTCTTTTTTCTCCTTTTACATATGACATACTATATCACTTCTTTGATGGTTTGGTCCTATATGTATATGAAGTTATTATGTGAAAATTTTCCTTTGTGATAGACAACATTACCTTCAGCTGAAGCTTCACAAATATTACTCCGGACGTGAATCAAGGGTTTTAACGGCTCTTAGACTAATCAAGTCACGTCTAATCCTGTGAGTTTACTTTTATGGTGTTTTTTTTATACATTAACAATACTGCACTATCTTAGTGTTTGTTGTGGGTCTGACTTTGCTTTCATTTCGCTACAAGGCTATGTGTCTGAATCTTTGGTGCTTGGTGGAGTTGATATGATGGGCCCACATTTGCACACCGTGAGTAAATTTTATTCTTCAGTTTTCTGAAAGTGTACTATTGGATGGTCATGTTACTGATTGATTTAAGCCCAATATCATTAGTTACTATGGGGATGATGATGTGAAGGTATAATCTTTATCGTATCCGTCTTTTTTATTATGTGTTTACCGTGTAAGTTTTATATTTGACCCATTCGATATTAGAAATAATCCAAATGGACCCATTCATAAGTAATGGGTAGACTTCCGACAATTTTTCTATTGCTTTATAAGTCAGAATTAGTAGGTCACCTCTCATTGAATCAGTACGCAACCTCATCAGATGAACTTAACCGTGTAAGGCAGGCGGTCGTTATATTTTTTTCTCAGTTTCCAGTTACGGTTATATTCAATCCCGATGTTTTTTATCTTCAGGTTATATAACAGAAGTTTAAAATTTCATATAATGAACTCACAACTAAAATCTGTCCTCTCCCGTGTGTATCCTTACATCTATATTTCCCCCCTGAAGTAAGGATAAAACTAAGATTTGAGGTGCCAAAATGGGTAAAAATAGGCTCGGGTTGAAAGGGATGTCTTTAGTGCTGGTAAAAACACGTTGGCTCAGGTAGCGAACGTATTGAATATGATTACAAAATAACAATTAGAACGTGTTCAAGGCGCTTCTCTGTTTATATATATATATATATATATATATATATATATATATATATATATATTATATATATATATATATATATATATATATATATATATATATATATATATATATATATTACAAATTACATTGGAAAGATCGATATCCTTACTGATACATGCTTATTTTCATTTCACTAACATACAGAAACCAGAGAGTAAGATCATAATCCAAGAAGCCAAGAGTATTGCTGAGCAAATGTATGTTTCTGTAAAACGAACCAACTTTATATTAAGGGGTATTTGTGTCTGCTTATTTTAAAGTGCTTATCTGCTTCAAACGCAAAAGTTTTACCGAAAATGCTTACTTTCTTAGGTGTGACCAGATAAGTACTTAATAAGCAATTCCAAACGCTCTCTTTAACCTTTTCAATATTTAACCACATCTCATTTTGATGCTTGATTAACAGGACATCTAAGATGGGAACATTATAACAGGTCCAGTGCCATTCATCAGGTTTCACACGGAGTAGGGTAAGTTTTTTACTTTATTCTTCAACTTCAATACCTGATTTGTTCCTCTTGCCAACCGTTTAAGTTTGTTTCTCATAGAAGCCAGGCTGGGGTTTAGGGTTTAGGGTTTTCGAATAAAGATTGTGACTTCTGAGATTAGGAAGCGGCTGTTTTATGCCTTTTAGTAGAGGCGGTATACTTATGTTTCCGAATAATTTACATGACAGATGCCCATCATAGGTTATAGATAATTAGGTACTTTATTTACTGACAGGTAATTTATCCTGGGATGGAGTTCAATCATATATTCCACACGAGGGTGATATGGATGGTGAAACAGGAGGTAAATATCATCAGGCTTCTCCAAATTCACTTACCTGTACAAAGGTGCAAGTTTTATTTAAAGATTGTTTTATTTAATGATTGTTTTATAGTAAAAAAAGGGTCATGGGTCAAAGGTGGGTAAGCAAGACACCTGTCTTGGGCATTGAACTGATGCGATATAATTTTGTTAGATTATTAATTTTACTATAGACTTTGTTTGGTGGTGTTTGAGATTTGCTTATTCAGGTCTTTACTTATTGCAATGTTTACATGTTGTTAAAAGAGGATAAGTGTTCTTTTTAGTGCTTAGATGAAGCTGTTTAATCCAATGTAAGGGGGTGTTAGGAATTGTTTTGTAAGTACGTGCTTATTGCATAATTTTTAGTGGTTGGGTCAAATAGTAACTTAGGGGGAGGGGGATTGGTATGTTATTATTAGATTGTTATAAAGTTGTTAATGCCAACATCAATTTCAGACACTATATTAACAATTGTTTGAAAAGGACTGAGTACTTAAAAATGCACATGTTGGTACCTGGACTATCTCAAAGCAAATAATACAACTAAGTAATCCAAAAGCCCTCAAATAAGCACTTGAAAATAACATGTCTGCTATGATGGATTTTTTTTTAATCTCATTATAACGTAGCATAAGGACGTTACTTCTATGTGTCTGAACTTGGATTACTTGAAGTTGTCTGATTTCCTTGGCGTTGGATTAAATTCGATTGGTAATTCCTTGTGTCTGAGCTGCGTGAAGATGGGATAAAGCTGCGTTAAGGTCTGTTACTTGAAACAATCAGGAAAACATTCCTTTTGAATAGTTGAAAACACTATCGGAAACAGATGGCGATGGACTTGGTAAATTCCCGATGCCAAAGGTACTAAAATTTAGACTATAGTAGTGGAATCATGTTTCCGTCAATTATATTGAATAAAGAAGATTTGTAAAGTTTATTGTTCCATGTTCATTATCACTTGACATTGATACTGTTATCTTATCAGGGGATAAATCAACATGTAGGACTGATGAAGAATTTGCAAGAGAAATGTTGGCCGGTGTCAACCCTGTTAGCATTCGTCTACTCAAAGTAAGTTATATATCTTAAAATAGGTCATTTATAAGATATTATGATCACTATTTTTTCGTATATAAATAACCATTAATGTAAAAAATGTAAATGGTATTTTAGTATTCACTTGGTCTTTTTTTATCCTTATTAATATGTGGTACCATTAATGTAAAAAATGTAAATGGTATTTTAGTATTCACTTGGTCTTTTTTTATCCTTATTAATATGTGGTACTTGTGTTGTGACATTGAATTTTCAGGGCTGCAAAGTGAAAGGGTTCAAACTATTTGGAGTCTTAGCAACAGCTGGATTTATTGCTACTCATGCTTCAAAAAATATTCATGTTATCTTTATAGATCATTTGTGGGTCAACCAGTTGGTACAATTGTTGCTTATGATCACAGGTGAAATATTGTAATATATACACATCAGTAACCAATGGACACCTCTCAACTTCATCATGTACCCTACACATGAATACCCTCATTAATGCAAAGAGGCTTTAGTTCTGTTGATGATCCAAGAAAAAGTTCGCAACCACTTCCGTTGATGCGTCTCTTCGTGCAAAAGAATATTATGAGGAGAAAAAGGGTAGTTTCCACCGCCTGGTCATATGTATTATTGCATTATTTGAATTTAAGTTTTGATTTGTTATATGCAAACTGATATAGTGTGATACCCTTGGTAATTAGTCAATTATATCCAAACTGATATAGATTGTAATTACTATCCTTTTAAACGTCAACAAATATTCTTTCACTAATCCAAGTGATCATACATTAACAGTACATGGAACTAAAATAATGAGTTATGTGAGTTTATGGCATTATTTGATGAAACGCTAATAGTCCTAACTTTAAAGTGCTGACATACCAGGACCCTCATGACAGTCGAATGAAGGAGTTCTAGGTATATCCTAAAACTTAACATTCATCTTTGACTTATGTTGTATCTTCTTTTATAGTAGAAGTGAAGGCAATGTATATGACAAAACCATGTGGAGTTTAATTATAGTAGAAGTGAAGGCAATGTATATGACATTCATTTAAACGTTACAGCCACAACATATATAAAGAAATGAAGGCAATTGCATGTTAAGGTGAAGAATGCCAAAGTGGTTGCAGACATTGAGTCATATGACGGGACCGGAAGCATCAGATGAGCACAAACTGCAATAGTGTAAAAGAAAACACTAAACAACTATCTTTCGATAAATAAGTTAACATCTACCTGCTTTTTATATAATTTAACATTATTGATTTAATGTTATATTATGTAACGTTATTGTATCAAACATGACCTTATTTTTTTTTAATGTTATATTATTTTACGTTATTGTATCAAACATTTTATTACTTTTTTCATCTTTAAAGAATTACTGAAGCTAGCCGCCCATCGGGCGGGCCTTGAGGCTAGTTTTGAATAAACAAAAAGTATCAAAACTATAGTAAAATCAGAAGGAATAAGTTCAATACCAATATACCAATACCAATAATATGATTTGACATGAATCATGAGACAAACTTTAACCAGCCAACCATCACACCAAATTGCTTTTTGAGTTTTTTCTTTACATGAATTTTTCGGAGAGGTGTTATAAGAACCCTTTCTATGCATGGGTCCCGCTTATTTTTGATAAAATGTACAATCCGACAAAGCAGACAGTACAAGCGACGGCAGCAGTAAAGTCAACACACCCTCCCTACCAGGGAAGGTCATTATAACCCAACCTTTTCCAATACTTTATAAATAAAAATAATTAATTAATACGGAGTATCAAATATTGAATTTTCTTTCTACTCGAACAAAATAAAAGCAAGCTATACGGGTTAAATGACCTTGAGTATGAACTATTGAAGTAAGTTCGAAACTTTGTACTGTAGCAACTTCATAATACGACCTAACAACTATAAAAGATCGATAAAATCATTTATACTGAGTTAACGGTACTATTTATATTTCACTGCATCAATCCTGTTTGGCGATTCCGCTTTACTTCATTGTCTACCTTTTTTTCGTGTCGACCACTTCATGTATAATCATATGTAAACTACACTTCATGGACAACACATACTAATCATGATTCTTTATCTCTTTATAAATGTTACTGACGGATGAACCACCTCCGAAAGGATGGATTAGAAGCGAGACCTGTCATTCTTAGCTCCGGTAGAGTGAATGACGGGTCCCACGGATGGCGCCAATGTTTAAGCATAATTCCGCTAGGCAAGGCCGAACGGCTCCCGCGTGCCATTCATCCTTGTCCCGAGCTGTGAAGTGTGCTGCAACCATAAAAGAACCCGTTAGAAGGAATCCCGAGGCCGGAGCCCCGGGATCACCCTCCGACGATCAAGTCAGTAATCTCCTCTAAGTATGCAATGTTTCCTTGGTCATTCTACTTGGGTCGTTCGGCCAGATGCCTTCCACCTGAGCCATTCGGCTTGGGTCGTTCGGCTTGGTCGTTCGGCCAAGTTGGTTCGGCCAGATGCCTTCCACCTGAGCCATTCGGCTTGGGTCGTTCGGCCAGTTGGTCGTTCGGCCAAGTTGGTCGTTCGGCCAAGTGCCTTTCATCCAGGCATTCCATCTTGATGTCCTGACGGATCGGGTCTATCAGACCACATACGTCAACATGTCCCCCCAGTATAGTATTGTTGACATAGTCAATGATGCTATACTTAAATTCAGTTTGCTAACGCCACACGAAGCACTTTAGTATTAGCTTTCTTACTCAGACGCTGTTTAAGCATTATTCCGCTAGGCAAGGCCGAACGGCTCCCGTGTGCCATTCATCCTTGTCCCGAGCTGTGAAGTGTGTTGCAACCATAAAAGAACCCGTTAGAAGGAATCCCGAGGCCGGAGCCCCGGGATCACCCTCCGACGGTCAAGTCAGTAATCTCCTCTAAGTATGGAGGGATGAACCCTCTAGTTGAGAGTGATTCTAGAGAGAGAGTATATATGTGTGTATTATAGAGAGGGAAAGAACCTGGTTTGAGAGTGGTAAGCACCCTCTATTTATAGGTGAGCTTCTTTGTCCTTACCAGGTGATAGAGACACATTTAGGCGGGAAACTGCAATGTTTCCTTGGTCATTCTACTTGGGTCGTTCGGCCAAGTTGGTTCGGCCAGATGCCTTCCACCTGAGCCATTCGGCTTGGGTCGTTCGGCTTGGTTGTTCGGCCAAGTTGGTTCGGCCAGATGCCTTCCACCCGAGCCATTCGGCTTGGGTCGTTCGGCCAGTTGGTCGTTCGGCCAAGTTGGGTCGTTCGGCCAAGTTGGTCGTTCGGCCAAGTGCCTTTCATCCAGGCATTCCATCTTGATGTCCTGACGGATCGGGTCTATCAGACCACATACGTCAACAGTTACCAAACTCAAATGTCGGGTTTTCGTAATATGTGCCTTCAAAGTCCGCAAAATACGAGTGATGATTTTGATAGCATCATTCCCAAATGTTGAAGCTTTAAAGAGAATGCTACTTTTATCATCAAAATACTTAAAAAGGGAAAATGTGATGCTATAGTTTTGATTAGTAATTTCCGACAAGTTTTTCTTTAATCTTGCATGGGGAACAAAGTGTAAGCTACATTAATTCTATGATTGGCCCAAACTATATAACTAGGTATGACTAGGTTAGTTTACCCTACAACAATGACCAACTCATAAATTCATAGTCATATATACATAAGTACCATAATTTTGTATCTGAACAAACTTAAGGGTGTTTAGATCGTTTTCGAGTTTATGACTTACAGTACGGAGTATTTTTTTCTTTTCTTTTTTTTTTTTTATTTTTTTTAGAGAAGTCGTCAATTCTATTGAGAGAATAACAAAACAACACTTAAAGCACACGCATTACACCAAAGTCCAAACTAAACAAATGCCCGACAAGACAGAATTAGTGATCCTATAAGCTAAACCGATCACTTAACTGAACTTGCGAGTTTACATGAGTCTACTATAAACCAATTTGATAAGTTAATAAATCAGAAACTGTAGGACGCCGTAGTAAGGAAAAGACCATGTGTGCTCAGCCTATGTGGCGCCACTACTACGACTCTACGACTGGTTATCACTAAACCTTTCAACATCTCAAGCATAAAGATAGAAAGCGAACACTAATCAATGGTGCAAGCCATAGGATTTAGGAAAATTGCGAGTGTGTAAATGATTGTGAGTTATATATGTGTTTAAGTTGGGTATATGTAAGAATGTGTTGAACACCATAGAAGTGAAGTGATAGACCGATGCTAAAAAGAGATGTTAATGTGACGATGATATTAAGTAAGTTGGACGACCACCAACACATCCGAACTAACCTAAACAAAACACTCCTTTTATTTACGTATTTCTAAAGATACCTTTTTTTTTTGGAAAAAAGAAATGAAAAAGAAATGGTTTAAGGGTTTTGACCAAGTGATAAAGAGAAGGTAAAAAAAGGAACCTTTCAGAAACAGCCAAAGAGGAAGGAATCTACGCAGAAAGAGGCTTGTACGGTACTACTGCACACACCATCACTGTTGGATAGAGATTGATGCTGTGATTTTGGTGCTGTCTCCAGTACTGGACATAACAAACACAAACACAAACACAACACACCCCCTCCTTTTATTCCCTTCCTACACATTCCTATTAACTATTACTCCATCCGTCCTTAAATAAGTGTCTACTAGTGACTTTCAAAGTCTATTTTTTTAAACTTTGACCTCAAATTATTTTATTTGTCTTACGTAATACATGATGCAAAATATATGAATGAGTTGAGGTTTAAATGTATTTTCATTGGTATAATTTTCATTAAGTATTACATAACACAAATAAAATAATTTAAGGTCAAAGTTTTGAAAGAAAGACTTTAAAAGTCAATAGTGTTGGAGTATGCTCGTGTCATAATCACTAATTATATGGCTAGATATATGTGAGCCTATGGGGTCACACACTTATACACAGAGACACCATTTTATAGATTGTATTTATCGTATTTACAATATATAAACGACTACGTAACTCGAGATCGATAACGGGCCATTAAATACTAAGTTAGACTTAGTGTTTTTGGACTGGGCCAACAACGGGCAAGCCCATTGTGGGCCCTACATGTGGCCGGCCATAGGGGAGGGTTAAAGGGATTCATGGAGCTTGTTTAAGGGCCTATGTGTAAGTTGGTAATTGATAATATCAAAGGAGATTTGATAAAATCAATAAATAATGAACATTAAAAGGCTTATCAAAACCTTCTCTCCCTCCTCTCTCCCTCTCTAGGTCACGGCACAAAACCAACACCCCTAGGGTTTGTGGTTTTGATCTTTTCTTGATATAATCTAGTGTAGGTTGTTGCAAGAATCATTGTTACGGGGTTAAGACTAGCATCGGGTGGTGATCAAGGACGTGTAGTGTGGACATATCATAGAGGTGATCTCCTTTGGTCACTTGTGGTTCTTTTCCTAGTCAATCCATAAGTATTGTTGGTGACTTCCGGATCACGCTACAAAGGTATAACTTATGTGTTTATTTTATTTGATTGATCATATGACACTATGGATCCGTTGTTGGTGATGTTTTTCCGCTGCGTTTATATTTTAATATGTTGATTTATATTGCTACATCACCTATAGTGGTATCACGAGCCATCATATGTTGTCATATGATCATCTTGTATGCGTAAAAATGGCTAAAAACGTGGTTTTTTAATGGATTTAAAAGTGTCATTTTAAAACAGCCCCTAGGGCTTAAATATTATGAATATGTCGACCTTGAGAAGGTCTTAAGATCTGGACTTTTTGATCCTATGGCCATTTGTTATGCATACGTTGATTGTTTACTTGATCGGTACCCGTAAAATGGCCTAAAAACGTGTTTTTTTAAGAGATTTTTAAGCCGATTTCTAATCAGCCCATGAGGCTTATTTTTCTGAGTTAAAATGGTGTTAAGAAGGTCCTAATATCAGTGGGTTATGAGTCTATGGTCATTTGTCACGCGTACCATTCGGGGTTTTAATTCTTGTTAATTATTTCTTCGATTCGTTGGCTAACAATTTAATTCTTGTTATTTATTTTGTTATCCATGGCAAATACATGCATGTTTGTCCATGGAGTTAGCCAACACCTTGTCATGATCATAATTTTAATGTATTATTATGTGTATATGCAAAGCCGATGAAAACCTAGACCACTTGTGCGTTGTGATATTGTGATTGTTGGTTGTTTTTCTTGTTTTGGGGTTTGCCATTGTTTCGGCACTTTTGTAATGTATTTCATTTTGGTTTTGCCATTGTTTGGGCATTTTTACAGTAGATACAAAGTAGATTAGATGTATTTTACTTTATATATATTGTAACCGAAAGCTTGGAAGCAAATGGCGAAAGAATGAAGAGTTGTAGACCGAAAGTAGCTGCTGGACACCTGTTGGGAAAATGCGATTTCCTATTGATTGGTAAGGTATTTTTGGCTAAATTTTTTGGTGCAGGTCCACAAGACATAGGGCTACAACTTTGTCAACTGGGCCGAATCATGAGGAGGTGATCTTCTAGGGCATTTGGGCCTCGCAAAACAGAAAACTGGGCTGACAGAATCAAGTTTTCATGTGCATTATGGGCCTTTACTTGCCCATGATTGTCTTGGGGCAAGTGGGAGCCCTCCGTGTGGTTGTGCTTTTTGTCCCTAGTTGACTCTTGGTTCTTGTGATGGCTCACAAGACCAAGCATAGGATTTTCATCGGTTAAGGCTTTGCATATTGTGGTTGTATGTTTGGTTGGTTGTTTTTATGTATGTTGTGACTACATGTAAAACGAAAAATGTTTTCTTAAAACTTGAAACTAAACATAAACCATTTTGAACTAAGTCTTATGATTTAGTTTAATTAAGTTTAAATATGATTTCAAACTTAAAAATCATTGTTTTCTAAATAAACACTTAAACTAGTTAAGATTGTTTATTCATTTATTGTATTGTCCATACTTAACAATCCACTTAGGATTTATATTAGTCTTGAAAATGGACAACTTGACACACATAAATTAAAACAATGATTAGACTTAAGTTAAGAAAAGTTTTAACTTGTGCTACGAAGAATGAATGCATGCTTCTTTCGTACACGTTTTTTATTCACATCAAAACACTTTACCCGTCAAAATTTAAGTCATTGCCGTCCAATTATGAGAACACTTGCAATTACCTTTTGGCTATGGTCAGACCTAGGTCAAATTGTAACCCAAGGTGACTATTCTCCATGGTCAGACCTAGGATTATTCTCACAGTTTTCAAATTGGATGACTTAATCGAGTAGTGTGGTCAGACCCTTACCCGAGGCAAAGATGGGACTAAACATGCCTACATGACACTAGTTGTTTGACACTAGATGCCATGAGTCCCATAAGGATCTAAGAGTTGTACTTGTAATACAATTGGTGATCGTCGCCTACCTATTGAATCCACCATTCCTAGTAGATCAACTGCATTAATGGTCGAACCTCAATGAGGATCTTAGCCTTTTCGTAAATTAATTGTTTTAAATTGTATACATGGGGTAGTTAAATTACAAAAGGATAATTATCGAAAATACTAAATATGAACTTTGTAAATTCAATTAATGAATTAATGCAACACAAACCGTAAACAAAGAGTTTGTTCTTTTCTTGTTAAAAGGACGAACTAAGTCGTTCTTTCCTTGTTAGAAAGAGACTTGCTCCTATCCTTTTCCTTTATGAGGAAAAGCCATAATAGGAATATTTGAATTTTCCTAATTCTAATAAAACTCAATGAACACCTACTCTAGAAATCGTGATGTCTTGAAAAAGTCAAAACGGTTAAGTATGGTTACACATCTTATTCCTTCAAGGTTGTTTTATAACCCTTGTTTCGGTTTTGAAACATTGAAGAAATATAAGATATTTGGACAACCAAGAACACGTGCACTTGACTTGACCTCTTTGGTCAGACCTTAGGGCCATTTCAACCCATGGCGAATTTTGCTCATTGGTCAGACCTTTGGCGATATTTGCATGTTCTTGCTTGGTCAACCTATTTCGTACTAGCTACCAAACTAAAATGAGTTTAAATAATTAGAAGACGGAAATATCAATAAACCGAAAAGTGGTAAAGGCAATTACTAGCATGATTACCTAGCAGTTTGTCTTAACCCAATAAGGTCCTACATACCATTGTGGTAAAGTAGACCAATTATGGAGGAAATGCATGCCTATTTTCAAGTTAAAATAGCAATGATGGCTAGCCCATCATCTATATGTTAGAACTTGATGCACTTTCTTGAATACCTAAGTACATGTTTACTAGTCAAAGTGACTCACATTAGCAATAATGTGTAGATATTCAAAGAAAGATGGAAAGTATCCAATCGCTACTCACTCTCCACTGGTGACGTAACACATGTAATGTTGTCTAATCCAGTGGGAGATACGTGATTATATTACTGGTGACGAAACACATGTAATGTTGTCTAATCCAGTGGGAGCTGCAAGCTTTATTACTTTGCGAGTTGCCCATCTTATTTATAAATTGTCTTGAAATAATACATTACTTTCCACATGTTAAGCATCATAGTTTATATAAGAACCATTGCATAAATTTTATCAGATAACTTGTCGCGTTTCTGATGTTGCTTCCTGAAATATTATCTATAAAATCATTATGCATGATTCATTATTAAAACGATAAAGTTCTACATATCTATATTTGATTTTTACTAAAAATCATATGTTATCTTAGACATTGTCATATTGCTCATACAAACACACGAGCGTAGTGGTGCTTGTATACTCTGATGATGTTGTGCCATGCACAAGTGGGAGAAATCTCAATTGTGTGCAAGGTACAACATATAACAATATGACTAATAGTTTCTCTTGACTGAAATGTAAGAAACAAAGATTCTACTAGGACTTCTACACATAAAATGTTGGTTGCCCTAATTAGAACAAACATCAAGATAACATGAAAAGCTACTTCTACATATTCACTGAATTGTTTAGTAAATATGATTATGTTTTCTTGTAAGGTCATAATCATGAAGTATGAAATTAACTTGAATTTACTATTGAGGCCAAGTATCGGCGCTCGAAATTACTTTAGTTGAATATGTTTAGGTATCTTGTAAAGACACAAACATAATTTCCGTTAATTGTTGAAAGACTTATAACGTAAAGTAAGACGTCAAATTTGTTATGTCTTCTTGTTAAAGACATGTACACTTACGACGTCTACGTTAATTTGTTATGTCTTCTTGTTAAAGACATGTACACTTACGACGTATAATATTAAATTTTTATGTTTTCTAGTCAAAACATGCACATGAAGTAAAGTATGCAGTAGGCTAAAATTTCTATTGATGCCATCTAGTTTGACTTGGTTGGCAGATATGTAAGCCAAAAGGTATAAGTTCATCTAATGAGTTGTGTGATAGTCTCACAACATCAGTCCTCATGGAATACCACAACTTTATGGTATGTCCATCATGGAAAATCAAACACTATTGATATTGTTTGATCTTTGATGACTTAAACTGTTTTACCTCCAAAGCTATCAAGGTTAGAAATTGGGTGTGCCATGTGTACACTCAATATGATTCCAACCCAGAAGGAATTTAAGACACCATTGTATTATGGCATGGGATGAATCCCATTATGTCTTAATTGAAGTTCTTAATTTGTTAACTACTTAAGAGTAAATAATTAACAAACTAGAGTCAAGAACTAACGGTGTATTTTGGATGTCCCACTTGAAAACAATTTATTGTTACTCAAGATGCTGAGTATCTAGAGATTAGTCTCTACATACAAAAGCAAGTGGGAGTACCTTTAGACCTTGAAGTTATTCAAGAACTAAATACACAACCTTCTGAGTACACTTGCTAATGTCATACTATGGTTGAACATGCATATGTTAAACCATAGATTGATATCTCTCATTCATAAATCCACAAGGATTCCTCTTGCACCTGAATGATATAGTTTTTTATATCAATGCTAAGATATATAAGTTAGAGGATCATAGTGAACCTGCTAACTACAGAGATGTATTGTCAGATCTTGAATCTGATGAATAGCTCAAAACTATGAATGTTAAGATTCAGTCCTTGAAAGACAATCACTCTTGGAGCTTGATTGATCTCTTACTAATCAGTTAGACTGTGAGGTTAAGAATGAGTTTCTTGATGAGAAGACTCAAAAGGACAAACTTGTACACACATTTAATGCACGTGTAGTAAAAGGAGTTTACTCGTACTCAAGAAATTGACTATGATTAAATCTTTCTAGCTACAAACATTAAATGTATAAAGATGATTAATTGTCATACCTGTTTTCATGTAGATGAAATATGACAATAGGATATCAAAACACTTTTCTTGTTGATTACCTTTGCGAGGACGATAAGTAATCAAAAGGGTTTATGAATCCATATAATCTTTATAATGTATAAAAGATAAAAGTATCCATGTGTGGATTAGATCATGCATCTAGGAGCAAAGATCTTGAGTTAATTATAAAATCATTAATTTGATTTTGATTAATAAGATTATTCCTAAGTCCACTAAGAGCAAGTTGGAGCACTGTATTTATTTTCTTAAATCTCATATGTTGTTAACATATTAGAAACAATATTCCATCTAAGCTAGACTTTAATCCTTAGCTTGGAATGAAGTTTCTCTTGAGGGATTTATAAAATAAGACATACAACCTTGTTATATATATGTTTATTAGAATGAACATAAGCGGTTATTAAGTCTAAACACAATATGACACGTTATTGAGGAGAGTCTCAATGAGCAGTCTCATTTGATGAGATTGAACACATGAGTGGAAATCTTAAGTTCGACTAAAGGATTCATTATGTAAGTCATATTACGCATTGGGCTATATTTATCATTTGCATGAATGCAAAGATGAGTTGATAACAACAAATATCTAAGTGAACGTCATTAGATAATTGTTAAACGAACATTATAATGGACCTACGAAGGACCACAGATATGTTCAAATGTTTACGGATATATGAGGAACTCTGTTTTGTTTGCATACGCTGATGCTTATTTAACTGAGATGATACTCAACCCTAGTCATGGTAGGATGTCATCATGAATGATGAAATTGCTGACTAGATGTGCTCGACTGAGAGCATTAATGCGTTATACATTAAAAGAATAAGAATACTTTATAGTTTGAGAAACTATTCAGATGACTGTCTAAAGTAGGTGTCTTGTTGGATTCAAACACCCTATGGAATGTATTGTTGCAATACTCGTCTTGTACTTGAATGCACACATACAAAGGACAATCATCATTCAAACCTTTCATGAATTATGAAAGAAGTATTCTCAAAGTTTACTCAGATGACTACTTGTTGCCTTGTACAACATGATTCGATCATGGTGGGAACATCGGATTCTGACCTATGAAGTAGTCTTATGCATATCTGTTTTTAGTATTTGGATAATGGAACTGTAAGCAGTCGTATTATACAATGAATTGATATACCTGGTATGATCGTCTTCATTTATACTATTGTGTTCTATATTTGCATGTTTAATCCATGAATAATTTATTTATTCTAAAATTATCCATTGTCGGTTGACGATACGGGAGTATCATCAAATTAAGGCAAATGTGAGCGTGTTGGTGATTTATTTGCCACACTCACATGTTGTTCATTGTGATGAACATTGGATTGACCCAACCTACGAGTATTCACTACATGGATCGTCGTCAATAGTGAATCTCGCAAGAGGTTATGTCTCTTATCCTCAGACTTGAGATGCAAGCAGGTTTTGCATGTGTGGAATTTCATTCCTTGATATGGTTAAACGCTATCCTGAATAAGGTAGTTATAAAAGCCATTATCAGGAGTGATATGAAGCATGTGAATGACACGTGTAGTCAAAATAGGATTTGTTCCTCCACTTGCTTTGGAGTTAGATACTATTGGGCCCCTCGATGATTTGAACAGATGTTTGTATGGCCGTACCCAACTGGGATTAAGATGAATCTTAAATCCACTTGGTAATCTTGTTCAATATCTATATCGAGAAACATAATAGTTGAACTATTAGAATGACTTTTGATCCATGTCTAATGTTCAACACGGTATCTATAACAAAAGGATAGATGACATATAAACCATCTGAAATGAGACGTTTAAGAAACTAACCTCACATATTTCTAGGGGCATTGGCGTGTTGCTAGACGCTAACCATTGCTTGTATAATTACTTGATTATTATGACGTCGCAAGTGGGAGCTGTTGGAGTATGCTCGTGTCATAATCACTAATTATATGGCTAGATATATGCGAGCCTATGGGGTCACACACTTATACACAGAGACACCATTTTATAGATTGTATTTATCGTATTTACAATATATAAACGACTACGTAACTCGAGATCGATAACGGGCCATTAAATACTAAGTTAGACTTAGTGTTTTTGGACTGGGCCAACAACGGGCAAGCCCATTGTGGGCCCTACATGTGGCCGGCCATAGGGGAGGGTTAAAGGGATTCATGGAGCTTGTTTAATGGCCTATGTGTAAGTTGGTAATTGATAAGATCAAAGGAGATTTGATAAAATCAATAAATAATGAACATTAAAAGGCTTATCAAAACCTTCTCTCCGTCCTCTCTCCCTCTCTAGGTCACGGCACAAAACCAACACCCCTAGGGTTTGTGGTTTTGATCTTTTCTTGATATAATCTAGTGTAGGTTGTTGCAAGAATCATTGTTACGGGGTTAAGACTAGCATCGGGTGGTGATCAAGGACATGTAGTGTGGACATATCATAAAGGTGATCTCCTTTGGTCACTTGTGGTTCTTTTTCTAGTCGATCCATAAGTATTGTTGGTGACTTCCGGATCACGCTACAAAGGTATAACTTATGTGTTTATTTTATTTGATTGATCATATGGCACTAAGGATCCGTTGTTGGTGATGTTTTTCCGCTGCGTTTATATTTTAATATGTTGATTTATATTGCTACATCACCTGTAAATAGTGGACATTTATTTAAGGATTGAGAGAGTACTGTATTTCATTATTCTTATTTATCTATTTTGATTTTCTAAATCCTATCACTAAAACTAATTTGTTTTGTTTTTGAAATGGAAAATATAATCGTACCCAAAGGATATGCACGTGTATAACTTTTGGTATATCCGCCTTGGTCATGGGATTATTCTCGATATAACTTTTGTTACTCCCTCCGTCTCAAAATTATAATTTATATTTTTATTTTTAGATGTCTCAAAATAATTGTCGACTTTAAATTTTAAGCAATAATAAAAAATTTAGTGTATGAATATTTTATTTAAATAATTAAAAATTATAGTGATCCCATTTTTATTAAACTATATGATTTTTTTCTCATGACAAAATTTTTGAGATGGAGGGAGTATAACCTTTTTTCTCCACATGATTGAAGGCATAACCTACAGGCATATAAGGTGATTAAAAAGAAACTAACATGTAAGTTATATAGAATTATAATGGAGAAGAAAAGTAACACGTCTTGGTCATTACCATTTAATATTAGTATTAGTGTTTGAGTGTGTTGACTTTGATCTTGCTCATTAAACTCTTGATTTAATTGTAGATTGAAACTTAAATGGCAATCAATCAACAGTATAATTAAATGTATCACGGGTTTTGTTAAAATAATAGGAAGGTTAATCATAGCTTATAGCGTAAATAACAATCT